>JBANCZ010000553.1:0-33510 GCA_037040025.1 Sphaerogastrella javana
ATATAAATATGTATATGTATAAATATAAAATAATATAGATGACGATATCTTACAAACGCAGCTAAGTGATCAAAGAACTGTTTTAAATTTAATTAAATTTATCAATAGTTTTTAAATAATATAAAATATTATTTGGAACTCAAAACATTATTAATTTTTATCTTCATTTTTGTGCTGTCTCAAGAAGTATGTACGAAATATTGAACGTATTTTAAACTGGAAGAATCTAAACATATTTTAATTAATTATAATACTATTTTCGATTATTATTTTCATTAAATTATTATAAACTTTTCTGCATTTTACATGAACTCCATATTAATCGTAAAACTATTATTAAACCTATATATCAATTGTTATACTTTCCTACTTTTTAGTTTAATTGTTAAGTTTTATGGGTAAAAACAAATTGAAAGTCTTCTGAAATAAATTGGGAATGATTTTAAGGAGAATTTGACACAGTTCGCTTAATTTCACCGATTTGTGTGTACACATTAACACACATAGACAAAGTACGTGTTGCAATAAATTATGGCAGTAACTGGCGCGGGTGAAACAGTTACTGCCAAAATACTTCGCACCCACTTAAGCTGCTGTCAACTGCAGAAGACATATGTACGTACACATGCAGTATACTATATAAGACGATATATATATATGTATATATATAGGGAGTATTTGTTGAGCAACCCAACTTGGTTCACTTTATGTAACTTTCTAAAATTTGCGCACAAGTGGTGAAAAGACAACAGAACCCAAAAAATAGAAAGAAAAAACCAAGGAAACAGGGCTGAAGGAGTGCACATACTACAACTGCAACATTGTAGATTCCTTTTCTCACGTCTGGCATAATTTTTTTTGGGCTCCTTATGCTTTTATATATATTTTTTGGGCACTGGGACAACGCTGCGTATGATTGTTGCGCTTAAAATTGCATTCGCAGCGAGCGTTTCCCTTGCATTTCCCACTGATAACTCTGCGTATATGTGGCGTTTGTGCGCATTTTCCTTACATGTGGAAAACCGACAAATGCAAAGTGACAGCCAAATCTGCAGGTGGAACATGGAAGCTGGTGGGTGAAAGATGGAAGGGTGAAGGCTACAGCAACCCCTTCGCACATTTCATATTTGCTTTCTTTCATATTTTCAGGGCATTTAAAGTAGCTCCAGGGGCGGCTTATTTAATTTGCATCATTAAATTTAGCCACTTGTTGGTCAACCTACTCAAATTGGGCAGCCCCTTTAGTCTGACCCCATTCGAGGCTGTGGTACCTTGGCAACAACGTCGCAGCCTCGGTTAAGTGCATCAATCTTGGCTGAGCACAAGGCCCTGTAGATGAAGAGTAAGGAGTAAATACCTTGACGATGCCTGGTATTCAGCAGAGCATCTTTTCTGGTCTTATGAAGACAGAGTGATGGATTAGCTTAGTGCATTCCCACAAGGAGCTGCATCTAGGAGGAGGAGCTTACCTGAGCGCTTATGTTTTTAGTGCGGCAATTTATGTCGCCTCTCGCTTAAACTAAGAGCTCCTTAGAGACAATTGCACAGGTGAAACTTAAGAACTACATACGATGTCTATAGAGTATATATATTCTATTTGCTCAAGCAGTATATCAAATGCACCATTCATATTGTAAATAAGTTATGGCACAAACAGTTCTAGGTATTTGATGTCTGGCTCTGTATAATTTAAATAAATATTACACACTTGCACGCAAATTTACTTAGTTAAATGAATACCTGATGCCAGATAGTAAATTGGGCAAAATTCACACATAAATAAATATGAAATTCCTTGTGTTTGGCTTTGAGTGCACAGATTGGCCTATTGCCAGGCATTATAGGTATTTTTCTCTACTTATAACACCTGAGCGTATTGGTATGCGTGCGTCTTTGTGTGAATGTGTGTAAAGACACAGATGGTAATTACAGTATGTGATGATGATGATGATTGTGAAGTTTTTGCATAGTTCATTGCACCTGTGAGTCTGATTGTCTGGCTGTCTGGGAGTCTTGGCAGCAGCTCAACTCGAAATCAATACGCATACGCACTGTTGTATGCAGTAAAAATAAATATTTGCATAATTTGGCTATGCTCACTTTGGGTTTCTGATGCCAGTTGCCCCTGCCCGATATTTGCAGAGCGATCAAATTGTGATAGCAGTGGCAGAAGCAAAAGCAATACCAAAAAAAAAAAGCCGGTATGCAAATTTATTTGCAGCAAAAAGTAAACTGGGCTTTACTCCCATCACTGGAATCCCTGTAGTTCTGAGGCAAAGGTGTGCCCAAGCATTTAGTGTGCATTCGTTTTGCTTTTCACTTATCCACAATTTGGCCAACTCTCTGTCGTTCTCGCACTCCCTCTCTCTCTCTCTTTCTCTCTCTCTCTCTGTCTTTTGCTCTCTCTCTCTCTCTTCTTTTGTCTTTCTCTCTCTCTCTCAGTATGTTTCTTCACTGTGGATTCTGTCAGCTTGTGTGGCTGCTTTGGCCTGGTATTAATGTGGCTTACATCCTTTTTGCCGAGACTTTGCTGCCTTTTCGCCTTGTTGCTTCCCTGTTCTGCTTTTAGCTAGGCTGCTTAGTTTTTTAGTTATGTTGCTTTGTTTCTCTTTCTTTTATTTTAATATATTTATTTCATCGTGTTTTCTATTTTCCCGCACTTTGCGGGTTTCCTTAATTCCCACAACATGGTAATTACACAAATTATGGCCACACATTTTTAAATTTCTGTTGAGTTATATGGACACATTTCATAATTTACAACTTTTCACATATTAAAGATTTTCATAATCGTATGCTTTAACAGGAAGCACTCAAATTGTGAGACCTTTTATATATTTGTTATATATTTTTCTGTTGAAAAAAGGAAGTTTTTAAGTGTAGGTAGATAGGATATAAATGTACTAAATATATGGAAATACTGGTTTCGATTAAAATTTTTATTTTATTGCTGCCATTAAAAGATGAGTGATAGGATTGTTATCAAAAATTTAAGTGCTTCTAATATTATACCCTGATTGGACTTATATTTTGCGAATGCAGGGTATTTAAATATAGCTCTTGATTCATTCATTGCATTTCTTACAAATAGAATACCAATAATTCAGCCACTTTAATATCGATGCCTTTGCAGTAATTGAACGCACTTGGCAATCTGCCGGAAGAATTGTGTCCCAGCCATATATCGTAAATCAGGCGATTTCTCTTACAATTTTGCTTTGAATGCATTTAGCAGCAGCAGCAGGAACAGCAGCAGCATCAAATCTCACAGCTGGCAATTTTAATCTCGTTTATTAGCAATTTTTCAAGTGATACACATAATTTTCAATTTCTCGCCCACGTTACGGGCAAACGAGATGCCATTCCGTGCCTGCACCTGCAACCTGCAACCTGCAACGTGCAACCTGAAACATGCCAAGAGCATGGCATGGCCATGTGCTCGACAGTGATGTCAAGAGGTACTCGCACACATAAGAGCAAAAAATAGCTAAATATTTAACTAAATTAGAAACTAATTGCAAAGTTTAACTGCAATTATAAAACTTAGTTATATATTTATACCTACAGATATATATTTAAAGATATGGGAATATAAGCGTCATTACTTAATTAATTTGTGTTGATCTCATGGTACGGTTACAGGTTTTTCTAAATAGGCTAGGTTACAGATACTTGGATATATTAAATACATAGATATATATCCTTGATAAGCATCAATGCTTGAATAATTTATTTAGATCTCCTAGTTCTAGTTTAGGCATTTGATTTAATATATTCCTGATCAGCATTATTGCTGGAATAATTAATGTAGAATCCCTAGTACGGATACAGGATTTTCAGGATTAAATTAGGTTAGGTTATGCTACTTGTTGCATACGTTAGATATATAGATATACCCAGATAGATAGAAATGCCTAGCTATAGATATACTATACTACTACTATTCCTTATCAGCATTATTGTTTGAACATTTTATGATAATCTTACGGTACGGTTATAGATTATCTGAATTACTCAGAATATGTTATATTGTTGGATATGTTAGGTAAATGTACCTAATATAAAGATAACTATAACTGATCAAGATTATTATAATTTATGTTGATCTCTCGTTACGTTTGCAGGTTTTTATAGGTTACTGTAGGATAGATTTTACAGCACATGAAATACACCTATGTTAGCTATGTTTTTATATAATATCTAATATCGGTTCTACATGATTTTTTCTATATAAATGTAGGCTAGGTTAAGCTACTTATTGAATATGTTTATTTTTTCAATATTACTTAGAACTGGATAAATAGCTTTACTTATATGACTTAAAGTGGCAACAATGCCAGCACTAACACTACCACATACAAGCATGCATGCAAAAGCACACACATACACCCTCACACACACACCCACACCCTCTCACACACATATACTCGCACATGGAGGGACAATTTACGCCCTCGAGCCTTTTGTCTTTATCGAACATGAAAAAATGCATTGCGAACAGGCAGCGGCAGGGACCGAGGATGTGGACTGTGCGAAAGAGGCAAGTGTAGAGAGAGCATGGGTGCAGGATAGTGGCCAAACATGGCGCCCCATTTGGTGGCCATTAGGGCCAGGGCAACTAGTCAGGCGAGTAGACAGTGCAGAGCAAACAAAAACAAACAATGAGTGGAGGGAGGGGAGTGGAGGGAGGGCAGGGAGAGGAACGCCACAATAAAAAGGCGCCTACGAAATGAGAAACTAGCTGGAAAAGTGCAACATGGAGGCAGGTGCCCAGGCAGGCAACAATACAAACAACATCAACAAATAACAAAATATTTTCAAAAAAAGCAAAGTCGTTGACGGTACTGCAGCAACGCAATATTGGAGCCAGGATATAAAGCTATAGTATCGTAGATATATATATATTTTTTTTACTGGTTAAAGAGCCTTAAAATGTTTCAATGGTGATAGGAAGCTAAATGCAGAAATAGTTAAAGAAATAAGAAGTTGCATGTTTCTGCACTTGAATTCTCAATAAGCGTTAACATCGAGATGCGAGCACTCACTCACACTCACATACACTCACACTCACACTCACTCACGCATAGTCAATTTTTCAACAATTCCATGCTCCTAACTATTTCCTCAACTTCAATTTGAGTGGAAGCTTCTGCTGTTGTTGTTGTTGTTGATTCTGTTTGCAACTTTTTCTTCTCTTACATTGTTATTAGATTTGCATGTGGGCCCTTTACTCCTCATAAAATACAGAAAAAAAAATTTAAAAAAAAAGTATGAAAATAAAAGAAACCTTAACCATTTGCATTGTGCGAGTACGTGTAAGCACCCCATATCGTATCTATATGTATACCCCGTGTTAGTCGCTGCTGCAAAACGTAATTGCATTTAGTTCACAATTTATGTTACTATAAAAATTTTACAATTTGCGTATTCTCTTCTCTCTGAAGGATAGAGTATATACCTAGCACTAGACTAACAAAACTGAACTAATCTTATGCAATCTTTTTTTAAGAACTCTCAACGATCAAACAAAATTTTTATTTTACTACCAAATATTTAAAATGATTATTTTATATTATTCTAATTATATTATTTCTTTATTCTTATTATTATTATTCTATTAATTATTATTAATTAAAAAAAATTAATTTTTATAAATTGAAAGCGTATTGCATATTCGTCATTATTGACTAGCTACTTGTTCTTACAATCGTTAACAATCCGCTAAAGTTCGTACCTGTAAACTTAGTGTCCCTGCACACCTCTACATGCAGTCCTCAGCTCTGAGCTCTCAGCTCTCGACTTCAACTTCACTTGAAAATTGCATTTGGTACAAAAATGTTGCCCCTGCTAGGAAAAACTTTCATCGAAAGACTGTATGTGTGTGAGTGGGTGAGCTGAAGTACCAATATTTTGCGTGTCTGTGTGTCTGTCAGGTTGGTATGTTTGAGATCGGAAAAATATGAAAACAAATGGCGCTTGGGCATTTGGGTTTTTACTCGGAAAATGAGCGAAGATGTTTGTGTTTTTTTTTTTTTTATATTTTGTTTTTTGTTAGTCTCCTATGGTTATTGTTTGCCTGATTGTTTGTGTGTCACTTTACTGTTTGTCTCATTGTTTATTTTGTGTTCTGTAGTAGAATACTATTTGTGTAGAAATTATTGAGGGAGCTCTATGAACTTAATACTGAGAGTAGTTGGAAATAACAAATCAAAGACAAATTCGTGGCGTTTGAACTTTAAGCAGATTAGGATAAATATTTACTGGCATTTGGACATGGCAAGCATAAGTAAGTGGAGTTGTAGTAGCAGATGTATTGGTATAAGAGTTATCGATAAATGATGCGTAAATACAGGAAACAGCATACTAAGCTGAGTACATTATCTGAGGAAAGTAGATTTCCACGGTTATTGCTTAGGCACAACCGGTAAATCCTTTAGCAAATTAGATTTATGGTTGCTATGGATTTTATCATATCACAGAGAGCATGCGACGAGTAAGAATATATACATTCCACACCTGCATACATATATAATACGATTTCTACTCTGCTCTGGTGACTGACTGCGCCCTCTTTGGTTAAGCTGCTTTTCAGCTTTCAGATGCAGCCGATGTTGTTGTTGTTCTTGCTGTTGATGTTGCTGGAAAGGGGATGCAACCTTTTGTTGGGAGGGAGGTCACCGACAGGCTATCTGAGATAATGCAATAAACGACGTCAAATAGAATTAGAAGTGTAGTAATACAGCTGCAATTTGCAGTTTGTTGTAGCTGCAAATGGATATGCAATCGCATGCAAAAACGGTCATACTTTTCAATGTGTATTTAATTAATCCGCCGCTGGCTGATAATACATATATATGGCATTTGTCAACTAATTGTTCAAGGAAACTAGGCTATAATTAAAGAAATAATCTCGAAAAGTAACGACTATTCAATGCAGCGTCGATAATTGGTGAATTATGCAACCCTGCCCAATTCGATGAAATAAACCTAACATAAATGGGTGTAGTTGTGAAATTATATTTATTATTTATTTCCAATACCAATCAGAATTTTAAGCACACTTCAAATATCAATTGATAAACTGTGTGCTGAAACAATCGATTCGGTAATTTTGAAAAGTATGTAACGAGCATTCAATGCATTCAAGTCAATAATTAGCGAGTAATGCAACCCTGTTTAATTCAAATAAATAACTAAATAAATCCAACATAAATATGTAATTGTTGCCAAATTATATTTTTTATTTATTTCTACGACTAATTAGAATGTGCCAAACATATAAAATATATCAATTGATGAAGAGCGAAAATGATTGCCTATCGATTACAACATTCCATTTATCGATCGCGTTCTCTAAGCAATCCTGAATGCCAAAACCATGACAAATTGCTGCGAACACTTTCAGTCTGTTCCGCTCTTCTGCAGCGCACGCGCTCTCTTCGTTTCATTTGTTCGTGGCGATCCGAAAAGAAAAAACACGGAAACGCAATTTGGCGTCAGAAGTGTCAGCGTCATGATTTGCACTCATTATTTACCCTTCAAGTAAGCACAAACCAAATGCAATTCAATTTGTGACGGGCAGACATACAGACAGACGCAATCATTTTGACACGACCTCTGACGCCGTGCACATTCACACACACTCACACACATTTGGAAATGACGTGTGTGAAAATACACACACACATAGACGCACGCATACACGCATAGAAATGCATGGATGCAGCGTAGCAAGAGGAATAGATTGAAAAAGGGATTGCAAAAATAACAGTTAAGTGCTTTGGCTGTTTCTTGCAACAGGCCAGCAATCAAATACCCAGCAGCAAACAGTAACAGGATCCAGCAGCAGCATTAGAATGTGCACCCGCGTCCCAATGTGAATGGCAACCGCAACGGTAGCTGCAATTTATATTGAAGTCGAAGTCTAAGTGCAAAACGCAGAGGAAGAAAAACAAAACGAAACAAAGCAAAAAGTTCACACAATGATCAACGAAAAAGCACCCTGTTTATTTGCTAACTATTTCTCAATTACAACGAATACAAAGTGAACAAAAATTATTGATAGAGATTTTGGATTAAAAACAAAAAGAAAATGATAACAAATAATAATAACTAAATGTTGCTGTGCACATTGTCAATATTTATAGGGTATTGCGTAAACGTGTAGACGATTTTTGTTTGCGCCTGATTTGAACTCAAATGCAAATGCAAAACAACAGTTGGCTTGAATTGTATTGCCGCAGGACTGAACTCCTCCCGTCTATTTAGTTCCAGTTCCAGCTCCAGTTCAACTCGATCTGTTCCTAGTTTATTTGTGGAATTAATGATGGAAGGGTTTTTTTTTATGAATTTTTCATGGTTTTCTTTTTGTGTGTTTTATGTTAAATCAAGTGGAAATTGATTTGATTTGATTTGTTTTGGCTTTGGCTGTGGCTGTAGCTGTGACTGTGCCAAGCCAAAGGGATATACGCAAAAACAGTTATTATAATGGGCGACTGTCATGCCCACAATGCCGCAACACTTACAACTGCCACTGCCACTGGCACATGCATATGTTGAGCTTCAAAGGAAACCAGCAGTCTCTCGCTTTTCATCGTTCTAAAGCAATGTCTCAAGTCCAACAAGTGTAAAACATATTTGAGCAGAAAACCATTTTGCAAATATAACACAAGGAAATGGTCAATCAGATTTTCAATATTTCCCCAGGCTAAGATTCTGCTGACTATGGGAGTCATTTTGAGCATAATCAATTTAAATGCATTGCTTTGTGTAATCAATGGCTGTATTTTATTTAATTAAAGGCAAAGGTAGAGAATGAAGTCAGCTGCAAATGACTTGAACTAATCAACTTTTAGTTGCACAATTTAATTCAATTTGCAATTTGCATTGTAAACCGAAAGGATAAACCACAAATTTACTATGCATTTCACATAGATGGTTTGTCCGTGTAATTGTTATGATTATTTATTAAAATTAATATCAATATTTGCATTAAGAATTCGTTTTATATTTCCAGCTGGATTTGTGCTGCTCCATGTATGCGTTACACTAAACAGTTTGGCTAGATAATTGAAGTCTTGAGTCAATAGACAAGGCACGCCCACCATGGGCGTAATAAATGGCTTGTCTGCCCTACGGCTACTACTATTATGCCTGATGTGTGTAGCTCTGAGTCAGGCGATTAGAGAAAGTAAGTGTTACAATAATAATTTATATTTGTTTGCTTAATAATAAATTCCGTCATTTGCCAGATCCCCTCAAAGATCCGCGCATCTGTGGACGTCCGCAATGTGAAAATGGAAATTCGAAGTTCGCTTACGGCGACTTGTTGTACAAATACGACTATACTGTTTCATTGCGCACGGAATTTGCTGGTTCCGGGGATAACACCTCCGATTTGTATTTGAAAGCTGATCTGGATATATTCTTTCCCAAACCGTGTGAGGGATATTTGCGCATCAATTCAGTGAAACTTTACGACTCGTTACCGGACGATAGCAACAACAGCGATGATGGAACCGAAGAGAAACCCACCAAAGATGTTTACGATTACTATGATTCATTGGCCAGCGCTGAGGCGACAGACGAAACGTCTAAAGACTTTCAGAATTTGCATCCTAAGAGCAACGATTTAGCATCGGATTTAAGCAGAAATCTACTGCGCTTCGCATTCCATAATGGTTTGATTGGCGAAGTTTGTCCAGCGGAGCATGAAACACCTTGGGTGCTCAATTTTAAAAAGGGAATTCTATCGAGTTTCCAGAACACCATGATGCGTTTTGATGTCGACTTTAATACCACCGAAACAGATATTTCCGGCGAGTGTCAAGTTCAGTATTCCCTGGAGTCCACCGACAGTGTGTATGTGGTTATCAAGAAGACCAAGAATATAGCCACCTGTCGTAGGCGTTATGCTACACAGTCGGTGCTTCAGACAACGCCGTACAATTTCCGTGATGATAAAACTATATGGCCCATTTTAAATTCAGAGAGTTATTGCACTGTATGTAAAATCTCATTATTTTGATCTTATTGTTGTACAAGCATCTCAATTAAATATACTCATTTTAGTTGACAATTGACAACAATGTTTACCGCGAGATCAGTTGCATGGAAACTCACTTGTTAGTGCCCTTCTCGAACGGCAGCTCTGGCGCCTTGACTACGTCAACGAGCAACCTGAAGCTACACGGCGAAGAATCGTACAGCGTTAATGAATTCCTGGAGCAGAGTAAGTCATAGATTAACATTATCTACCATATAACTTAACTATCACAATTTGAAATATAGATATCGAACTAGTCCAGCGACGCTCCAGTTTAACATTTGACCACACACCACCAGTAAAACCCAGCCATGATGAGATAAAAGCTGCACGCGAACTGCTAGTGGAGATGTGTGCTGTGGGATTTCCAAATATCCAACGGGAGTTTATCGATGTATTTACCACATTTTTGGAAACCGCAAAGAGTCTAGACTACAAGACCTTAACAGTACTGCTGCAGCGTTCAGCAAGCATTTGTGCACAGGGCAAGTGAGTATAAAGGTGCAATGTACTCTAATCAAGGTGAACTGATAAGAGCATAATATTGTATTCACTTTTAGAAACCACGTGCTTGAATCGCTGCCATATATAGGTAGCACAGCCTCATATAAGGTGATGCGAGATCAAATTGTTACTGAAAAGCTTACAAAACAGATGGCACACAGCTGGATGACGTCGATGTCATTCATAACACGTCCCGATGACGAAACTCTGGATACCTTTTATAGTATACTTGATTATGCCAGAAAGAAATTGGATCCAGAGTATACGTTGGGCGCTACAGCTGTCGTACACAGCTATTGCAAGCATAATGATAATTGCGAGGAAAATTTGAAGATTGTGGAAATTATTACACTACTTGAAACAGAATTTCTTAGTCAGTTTAAGAGACATCGTGGAGAACGCAGGGAAAGGGAAAGGCTAACTATTTTGCTCAAAGGCTTGGGTAACATTGGTGTCATGACCAATGATTTTGCAGTGGAATTGCAGCAGATCATAAGGAATGATGATGTGTCTGTGAACATTCGCTTGCAGAGCATTCTCGCCTTTAGGCGTGTCAACTGTCTCAAGTATCGCAATTACTTCCTGGAGAACTATGCTGACTATACGCTCAATTCCGAGCTGCGTATATACAGTTACCTGCAGTCTATGCGCTGTCCAGATTATATTAGCATTGATGAGATTAAATCTATACTGAAGCATGAACAGATCAATCAAGTTGGTTCATTTGTCTGGTCTCACCTAACAAATTTGGCCAAGTCCAATTCTCCGGTACGCATTGAGGCACAAGGTTTATTATTAAACGATGAACTTTCCGATAAGTTCAGAATGGATATTCGGAAATTCTCGAGAAACTATGAGCACAGTTTGTTCTTTGATGAGTACAACTTTGGTGTGTATCAATTGACTATTTTCCTTTTTTTCTCTGACGGTTTACATTTCTTTCTTTTGTAGGCACCACAACGGACGCGAATCTAATATTCGGTACAGATTCTTATTTGCCACGCATTGCCAGTGTCAACTTTACAGCCGATCTCTTCGGACAATCAGTGAATTTCTTTGAGTTTAGTGCTCGCGCTGAAGGTTTTGAGGAGTTGGTGGCAAATGCCTTCGGCCCAAAAGGACCGTTCAATGGCGAGTTGCTGCGCAAAAAGCTGGCGTTTCTTAATCGTTGGCTGGGCAACGAAAGTGCAGAAGAGGAAGATTCCTTAGATCATATTTTTAACTTGGATAGTTTACGACTAAAACGTGATACTGATTACCCAGCCTATTACGAACCTGCTGAATCGGATTCCCAATATTCTGATGCTCAGCGAAACCGTGATCTCGGTGGTGAATTTGTTGAGGCGAATTATAATCAAGAACAAGACACAATGTTGTTGGATGACTCTCAAACTGATGAAGTACATCGAACTCGGCGAAATATTGATGCTGCTACACGTAAACAGGGAATAGATAGAAAAGTTGATCAATTGGGCTACAACCTGAAATACGATTATAATAATCCACGAGCACAATTTGGACTCAGAATCTTTGGCAATGATTTGCATTACTACAATGTTGAATCACTGGCCGAAGTGGCTATGCTTACCACACAGTTCAATCCATTCTATCAGGCGCAAAAGCTACTTTCGGGTAAACCAATTTCCTATACCAAATCGAGCGTATTTCTGGATGCAGCGTATAGTGTTCCTCTTGCTGTGGGCATGCCATTGGGTATACATGCCTTTGGCGCCTCCTCTGTGGATTTGAGCATTTCTGGCAACTTGGATAAACTAGATGCAGACTGGCATTTCGACGTCCAGGGACGGTTTAAGCCCTCCGTTTCTGTAGATGTTATTACCACTATGCAAACGGATATGTATTGGGGTCGCTCGGGCATCAAGGTTAAGAGCAATCTGTACTCCAATTCTGAAGTTGAGGCCAATCTAAAAATGCGCGGACGCAATCTGGTGTCGTTCTCGTTTAATTTGCCGCAGGATAAGAATGAAATATTTAGTGCTCGCTCTGAACTGTTCGTACTAAAGCGAGAGGAGGAGTTGCCCCAAGCGGGTATTGAGAATCGTAGTGCCAACTCCACTTGTACATGGCCGGTTTTGGACCGGGCCATTGGTTTGCAAATGTGCTCACACTATAGTGTGCCCGATCTGAGCAATGCAACTGCTGCGTATCCAAGTTTGTTATTATCCGGACCTCTGAATTTCAGCATGATACTCAAAAAGTCTGATTTGTCCGCAAAAAAATATTCATTTGAGTACAACTGGGATCAGGAGGAAGAGAATTATAATCGCTTTTCGCTAATATTTACCACACCAGGCTCAAAAGTCTCACGCATTTTAATAGGCAATTTGACCAGTGTTCCAAATGCCTTCAATGCATCCGTTTCGTTTGAAAATGGTGAAAGTCGTGCATCTGCTGGATGCACCTACGATGGTAATCCGGACTACAGAAAACTTGATGTCTTTTTGGATAACAACAACCAACGGTCGGTAGATCTAGCTATGGAACTGCGACGCTTTCAGGATACAAATGTGTGGATGTACAAACCTCGCATGCTTTTAGCTATTAATGGTGTTAACATAACCGGATTGGTGGCATCTATTAAGATTTACGAGAAAAATGGTATCAAGCAACATGATGTAGATATATCCTTCGAAACAAGGAAACTGCAGGCAATGATCAGCGGTAATATTGTCCAGAACGAGGTGACCACCTCAACGAACATGACTGTAAATTACAGAGTAAGTATTATTAATTAATTTAAATTGAATAAGGGTTGATTGATTGCATTATTCATTTATGTTTATTGTATAACTCTACGTTTTAATACCTAATCACAATTTTTTTTTAGTTCCAGGCATCGAAAATCGAGACCATTAATTTTGCAGGCCGCCTGGTGAATAATGGCAATAAATCGAAAACTGATTATCGTGGCAATATGAAGCTCAGGACTACTGCATATCCAAAGTTGAATTTTGTTTCGAACGCCACCTGGATGAGCCTGCAGGGGCATACAGAGGGAGTTTTGACTTATAACAATGCACCAGACTATCAAAACCCCAATTACACTAGCATGGTAAGACTGGTATTTGCCCGCGCCTATTCGGAGGATGCCATTTTGGAGGGTTCAAAAACACGCGCCAGTTTGGAGCTTAAATTGCCCAGATCAAACATAGACTACCGCATAATGGTCAAGTACGTAAACAATATATATACAGCGAATGTCTAATGTCAATAATTATGTGTTTCAAAAGGCATGAAGAACGTAGCAAAAACGGTACCGAACATAATGTTATCGTGGGTCTGCAGTACGCACCAGAAAAGGAGATAGCAGGACTTTTCTCCGTACATTTGCCACGCCGCAGTCTCTTTGCGATTGATGCCTATATGAATATAACTGTGCCAGAGTTTAATTACTGGTCCGCAAGCCTGAAAGTCAATGAAAAAGCTAAAAGTGATTTCATGGTTTGTTCATTGTTTCATATAAATTATAAAGTTATTTACTAATACGATACATTTAACAGATATTCATCAATGGCACCTGGTTTACGGGCCACTCCATTGCTATTAAGGGCAACTACAAGGATCGCAGTAATCAAGTGCAAGCACTGCATCATCTGAAAATGATTATAGAGAGTCCTTCCTTTGAGGCAACCTCGCTGAACATCGTTTATCGACGCAACCAATTGTTTATATTTTACGATCTGCAAGCCAAGTACGGTAAAGATCCCTATGGACTAACTGTGCAATATGCCTCAAATGACGAAAATCGTAATACCAACGCCGAAGTGCGACTAAAGATTAAAGAGAAAGACTATTGGATCAATTCGAAATTGCTTTCTGACCAGCCCAAACTTTTACAACTAGAAATGCACATTGATAAGTAAATACATATTATTATTATTATTGTTAATAAAATAAGAAATTTATTAATTGATTGTTACTATAATTTCAGGATACGTGATATTCATGTACGCTTGGGTCTGCTGAGTATTGAGAAACGTAAGGAGCTCTCACTAGAGCTTAAATGGGATGCCAATCGTGATCCCACACAGCGTTTGGGTGCATTGCTTGAGTTTAATACGCCTGGGAATAAGCATTATGATGGTAACTTGATGTTAACCTACCCGGAACGTACGATTAACTGCGGATTTAATGCATTTACGGGTGGCCCAAAATACTATGGCAAGGCACATGCGTCTTGGAGCATTACGGATGTTATTGAGTTTAGTTACGATGCTGGAATTATGCCCGGCCAAACACTACATAATTGGCTGCATATGGAACTGAATACGCCGTTCGATGGGTGGCGTACGAATAAACTCGACGCAGGTGTTTATAATTTCCACGATCTGATTCTGATCAACTCGACGCTGTCTTGGGCCGATGATCAGCTGCTGGAGCTCGGTTTTAAGAGTGATCATGATATCAGGGATCAACTGGTTAGCTTTGACGTCCGTTTTGGCATCAATAGCACCATCAAGGATATACCTACAATCAATATTAAGGTGCAACACTGGCAGGACCCCTATAAAGTCGACTCCGATTTATACCTGAGATACAAACAGAACGAAACATTTAACACTTATAGCATTAAATCCCTTTGGAATATTATACGCGACAAGCGCTATCATAATGTCACCGGAACTGTCTCCTTGGTCAGTCCATTCGAAGGCTATCGCAAAGGTGGACTGGCGGCTACATTTATGCTCAACGACCAACGCCAGGTCCAAGCTGCAGCCTCTTTGGAGTTTGATGTACGTGAATTTACATTAATGATGGATGGCTACGTGCGAAAGGTTACAGACAACATGCTAACTATAAATATCACCACGCCACTTGAGAAATTCCGTACGATTCATGGACGCTTTGGCTTGAACGAAAAGAAACGCCATGCGGTAGCAGAGGTGCGTACCCCAACTGCCGCGTTGGGTGTAGAAGCCCTAGCTGATATAAAAAACCTTATCGATTTTGATGTTAAATTGAGTGTGGCCACGCCCATTGAAAGCTTCCAGCAGGCTGCAGTCTTTTCGAAAGTTAATACGGAACAAGTGGATTTGCGTGGTATCTGGAATAATGCCACACTAGGCTTTACGGGTGTCTGGCATATGAATAATTTAACAGACTTTGAGTACTCGTATTTAGTCTTTACACCGCTCGCCGGCTTTGAGGAAAATGGTTTTATCGTACAGCTATTGAAAAAGGACAATTTCGTGTTTAAACTGCATGGAAAACTATCGCACTATAAACTCGGCGTTAAAATCAATGGGCATCCCAAACCAAAGATGGTTAATAAATTGAGCAATCTGAGAATGCTATTGGCTACGCATTTTGATGATGATTTCAATCCACCGCCAGCCGAAAAGGGATCTGGGGAAGACGACGTAGACTACGAGGATGATTATATAGCATATTTGACTGATTTCGAGGTGGATGCATTAGTCTGGCCCACAATTATGGGTCAGGTTGACGTTCAGGAAAATGAGGATTTGTACTTTGTTGTCGGAAATATAGATCTACCTCAGGGTCGCATTGCGTTCAGAGATCGCCTATATTTTCCAGACTACATTAATGTGCTGAATGTGCTCACTGTCGCCACTCCTTTTGACGCAGCCCGGGACTTAAAATCTATATTTGAGTACCACATCGATTTGCACTTTAATGCTATCTATGAGCGTCTGCATTTCCATGTTGAAGATAGCTTAGCTCAGGCTCACGAAATGGGCTTTGAGCTGAATTATACGAAAATTATTGACAAAGTTCGACCGAAGGCACACAATGTTCAATTAAAGCTGATTACCCCCTATGAGTTACTAACTGGAATCGACATTCATGCACACATTGAACTGGATGATAATGCATATAAGGGAAATATTTCCGCAACCACGGCTCATACATATATATCACTTGCTGCAGCGGTTGAAGTAAGTCAAATAGCTTAATATTATTGGTAAAATTTGTAGAAATAACCTTTTTTACATTAGAATGAAGACAACTTTTTGGAAACATCCGTTGGCATCATACTGGAGACAAATGTGATTCCGCACTATGCGTGCAGTATTTACTTTAAAAAGGATTTCTCTCCGATTGATAATGTTATTGATATACGATTTGAAGTTAGCGATCAAGGTGATCTCAATAAGGTAAGTCGCAAGTTTTTGTTTGTTTGAGTATATGAATCAGTTCAAATTCTTTCTTTAAATATTAATTTATTTGTATATATATATTTACCTGCGCTTCAGCTGCACATTGAAACGGACTGGCACACGGATCCGGCATACTATGTGAATGTTAATGGCAAAGTACACACCACGATGCTGCCCCTGAAACTTGTCTCAACCTCCGTGCTGGCAACAAAGGGACCCAATCCTCAGATTAACTTTGATCTAGACTTTCTGAGTCGCGATGGACAAAGCATTGCGTATGGAACACGTGCTTTTAAAAAGAAGGAAGTCTTCAATATAGAAGTTTGGACACCTTTGAAAAATTATCGCAACATATCGATGCACGGTACGATTGTGCGCAATGCACGTGATCCCCAATGCTATGACGTTGCAGGCAATCTATATCGAAATATGGCCACGTATGGCATATCGGGTACAGTGCGTGTGACTGATGATGTGCCCATAGATGTAACTCTGCGGGTTCAGCCCAAATCTGGAGGCGCTGATGGCATTATTCAATTCAATATGAAGGAGGCTGGACCAAAGAAAGTTCGTTTCTATTTCAGTGCGATTGAGGACGGAAGGAAATGTCATATATCTGGCGGATATAGTGTAAGCGATAATGGTGGACCGATGGACTTTTCCGTATTGATCGAGAGCAATGTACCGGATATTGAACGCATCAATTTCTATGGTAACCTGAAGCCAGTGGAACGGGGACGTATGGTGGGCGATGTTAACCTAGAGTCACCATGGAAACAGCTGGGAATTGACTCGGTGCATCTACGCTCTGATGTGGGTGTTCAATCTGACGGCGGCAAGATCGTTGGAGAGTATCAAATTGGCAAGCACATAGGTCGTGGTAGCTGTATGTGGTCCTGGCTGCTAGCAGAGAATCTTCAGCTGGTACTGGAGAGCTACATGGAGAGACCAGCAGCGCAACCAAGAATTGTTCATGCCAGTGCGAGGTTCTTGAATCCTGGTGAGAATTATAAACAGCTTGAAACGGGCGGCAGACTGAGCGTTGACTCGAAATGGAACATTGATGTGAACGGAACGGTTCGATATAAATCATCAGACGATTTTGAATTCGATATCTTGACACAATTGCCGTTGCCAGTGGGCGATAGCCATCAGCTGAGTGGAAAATATCGTGGAAATATTATAAGTAAACAATTGACAGCGCCTGAATTCTTTATTGAGGGCGGTTACCTGTCCGTGGAAGCACAACGCAAAGCGCTGACACGCCTGTCATATCGTAATGTCACAAATAACGTGTTTGGTCTAGCCCACCTGGAGTGGGGCCAACAGCAAAATATTTCTGTTGTTGAGGGAGATGTTCGTTTTGAAGTGAAACAAGGACATCGCCGCGAATTCCAAGCTAAGCTGACCACGCCCCAGTATAAGGAAGAACATACGTTCGCTTTCACTGGACACTATGATAAACCGAATGCCGAATTCCACAATTTTGTGTGTGCTCTGGACTATCCAGCAAGTCGTCGCATATCCGACATAGATGTATCGTTCAATTCATTGTCCAACATGCATGGAGCGGTAAATAGCAGCACGCCCTTCCTCAACGGTACGGCCTGGTTCAAAACAGACTTCGATTTCACCACAAAGAGGTAAGTTCGTTGATGGAATCATATTAATTTCAAATATAACCATTTTGTTACTTACAGCGGTCAAAGTTATCGCTACGTGCGCTGTAATTGGCCAACAGATAGCGCGTACTTTAAGCTGAAGAGTAGTTATGACAGCGATAATACTATTCACAATCTTAATGGCAACATTGAGATTGAAATTCCACTGACAACACGACATCGGGCTGATATTGCCTATGGTCTGCAAGAACGTCCCAATATTGATTCGGGCAATCTGAAAGTTGTTTACAATGAGGAACCATTTTTGGATGGCAAATACAAACGCGTCGAGCAGAAGAAGCATCCCATTCACAAGGACACTACAGATATTACGTTGGAAAACAAAATGAAACCTCTGGGAATACATTATGTGAACTCCAGAGATATCCGTAATCCATCGGAAATAAAGGATATCAAGCACATCGAAGTCTTTGAACTGCGCAACACGAAGAGCTTCAATCTTACTGGAGAACTTCATACACGTGCCACAGCCAGTTCCCAAGAATTTAAAGTAGTTGCTATACATCCTAATCGAGCTGTTGTGCTCACCACAAGGTATGAGGATGTTAATCCACAGGTGGTTAGGCAGCATGCTAAGATTGAGTTATCGGAGACAGCATGGATAGGCTACAATCTGGAACTTGGCAATTTCAGTGTGGTAAGACTATATAATTACAAAATTTATAGCGATTCGAATACAGTTAATTATATTTCATTTTAATTTAGCATGGCAACGAATCTCAGCAATTTGATCTGGAGTTATTCTATCCCAAACGTAATCTGTCCACATCTGGTTGGTACTATCTAACCGATGGCAATTTTAACGCCGATCTGACTCTAAAATGGGCTGGCACTGATGCCTATGATGAGTCTAGAAAGATACGTAGCAGCCTTAACTGGAAATCTGAGCCACTGCAGAAGGGTGATCGGGACCACCAGACATTCGCGTTGACAATTGCACATCCTTATCTTGAGAGGGATATACAATGCAAGGCGGATTATTATCGCGGCATTCGAGATCTATTAAAAGCACATCTAACGATAGACTACTCTGATAATCCCGAACAGCTAATATCTTTCGGTGCACAACTCAAGGATTTATATCACGAATTGGGTCACACAAACTATACATTCAAGTTCTATGGATATCATCCAGCCTCGGAGTTGGATGTAGAACTAAATGGCACACTAGCTGCACGTCCTTCGTACTATAAAACGGAATCGACGGCACACTACAAAAGAGATTACTCCCCAAGGTATGGCAAATTCTTGGCACTGCTTGATCTGAATAAAAAGGAATTGGAATACGAACGCCAATCGCCGTACAAAACAGTAAGACTTTGGCTGTTGCCCACTTTGCAGTTCCCGGTTTATGGACTTAATGCTACAGTGTGGGATTCACCTGATACAAATCATTCAGGATATGTCTTCATAGACATTGCAGAGCGTACAGCGCGTATGGATTTCAATCTTACCGAGGATGCCAGTCAGAATTTACAAATGGTGGGCTCCATACCCGATTCGAGAAGTGGATATTTGGATATATGGCGTAACTACGAGGAGATCAGGATCATTGATGTCAGTTCATATCTGAAGATGAATCATTCACGGTTAATTACTGGTCGCTTCCACTGGCGTCCAAATATTAAGAATGAGCTGCACGAGAAGATTAACGGCGTGGGTAACTCACTGTATGGTTCCTTCTCGGATGGTATTGATTTCTGGATTAAGTCCGTGTACACCGAATCGGTAGAATCTTTAGGCGTCATCTGGAACACTGCTAAGGAGTATAACAGCAGATTTATAGAAGACATTGGTCAGCTGAGTGTATTGGAAGAAGATATCGATGATCTGCGTCGGTTTGTCAATCAATCATACGAGGCAAATGATTTTTATATCAAAGATGTGGTCAACTTCACGGTGACCATTTTAGACGAGCTGGCTATAAGGGATCATATTGAATCTCTGCCGAAAATCTTCTCTGAGCTCTGGCAAGCTATGGGCGACTCTGGCAAGGCACTACGTAACAGCATTGTCTGGCTGATACAGACCATTAAGACAACATATAACAATGTCCTGGATGCGATTAGTCGCTTCTTCCATGGCGAGAGCTTAACCTATATTTCGGGACTCATGGAGAAGGGTATAGAAAAGTACGATAAGTTCGTCAAGGATCTGCATATCAAATTCATAAAGTACATCGAGAATTTGTGGAACAAGTCTTGGCATTTGGCAGAGACCTACTGGAAGTCTGTGCTTAAACGCTTCGAGCCACATATGTTTAAGATCATCAGCTTTATAGAGACGACTGCATGGAATCTCAGCAAAGAAGTGTTCGATTTCATTTATAAGCGCACCAATGAACTTGCCGAATCGCCGTACTTCAACACGGTGTCCAGTTTTACAGCTAACGCAGAGCGTTTGTATAGGGATTTCCAGGCGAATGATGCAATCACAAATATTAAGAAATATTCGACATTAACCTGGAACTTTATCAAGGAGAAGTACTTTAAGCTGGTACCATTTGGAGCTGAATTAAATGAGGTGCTCACCGAAATCTGGCAGGAAATAAAAGAATTGCAAAAGATCGATCAAGTGCAGATTGTCATTTCCAAATACAATGAAATCGTAGCTAAGCTGGATTGGATTGCCGAAGAGCTGCAGCTGGAGTATCGCATACATCAGCTATATAGTTTAATAAGAAATAAATTCCGTAATTATGCCATGAATGCTTTGGAAACCGCAGATATGTACAGAGAGGCCAAGACTAAATTTATTTTCGATCCCGAAGTGGGCGTAATTGATTTGGAGCAAAAGCTGCCCATGTCCTGGCATGCTTTTGATGAGAGTCCCAAATTCGAGGAAATTCCCGAATACAAAGTACTACTGAAAATACAGAATTTCCTAAGCGAAACGAACTCATCCATCATTATGAAAATTTACAATATGCGTGCTCATCTGGATCCAAAGACCTGGCTGCCTCCGTATTACTGTAAGAAGATATTCAATCAATATATATGTATTTCTATTATTATTCTTAACTGAACTTCCTTTGTAGCTCATGCATTGTTGATTGATTCCCGCCATTATATGACATTCGATCAGCGTTTTGTCGGTCTCAATTTGGACTTCGAGCAATTGCCTCAAGCTCAATGCAGTTATTTGTTGGCACACGATTTCTTCAAACGCAACTTTACGCTGCTTCTCGAACCGGTATATTATTGTTAGATTGTATATTTTATTCTATTTTAAATATCTTGTTGTTTGTGTCCAGGCACAAGCTTCATCTGGACGTGCAGGCGATATTTCCAAGCGTAAATTGAGTTTCATTGCCAATGAACAGTTAATCGAAATCGATTTGGGAACTGATGTAAGTAAAATCTTGAAATTATTCATGTACATATGTTACAATTAATTTTCATGTTATCCGCAGCATATAAGTATCAATGGCAATCCTCAGCCAATTTTGCCCCTGAAATTGGGCGATGTGAACATCTATCGAGAACTGGATATACTCTCCATCGTATCTGACACACAGTTCAACCTACACTGCAATGTGCAGTTCGACCTGTGCTGGTTCGAGTTGAGCGGTTGGTACTTTGCCCGAACGGCCGGATTGCTAGGCACATTGAATAATGAGCCATACGATGAGTACACAATGGCAAACAGTGTGATCACGAATAAAACTCAAGAGTTCACCGATTCGTGGAGTCTGCAGCAATGCAGACAGAAGCAGCCGGCGCGAGCACAGGAAGTTAGCAAGGAAGTGAGTGCAACGTGTGCTAGTTTCTTCCGTTCGGGCATGCTGAGTGATTGCAGTGCTGTTGTCGATCCACATCCCTTCTATGAGATGTGTCTTGATCTGGGCATGACATCGCAGCCTATTCGTCCTGGACATCCTGTTATTAAAGGCGCCTGTGCGGCTGCCTTGGCATATATTCAGACCTGCACTAGTTTCAAGGTGCCAATGCGTGTACCGGATCAGTGTGTGTTGTGAGTGAACTAAACGTTTTAGAGTATTCAGAAGAATATAATTTACTGAATATTATTCACAGCTGCCAATTGTCCAATGCATCTTACATTCCGGAGGGTACTTTCATGGAGCTTAGTGGCGCTGATGTTCCACGCAGCACCGATGTAGTCTTTATTGTGGAAGCTAAGGAGTGTAATGCGAATCTGAAACATCGAAAGAGCATCATGAGCGTGGTGGAGAGCATTGAGGAACAGCTGAAGGCTGCTCAGATCACAGACAATCGGTAAATTAAATATATATTAATCTATAATAAAATGTATAACTATTAACTAATCATTTCCTTATAGTTACGCTGTCATGGCATTTGGCGGAGTAGATCCATATGACAAGCCACGTAGCGTTATCTACGAGCGGAATGTATTCACCTCAAAGATCGAACAGTTATCGGAATATTTTGGCCATATCACCACTGGCAATGGCACCAGCAACGATATACTTCTGGCCATATCGGCAGCTTCTCGTTTGAGCTTCCGTCCGGGCGTATCCAAGACATTTATTTTGTTATCCTGCAGCAGCTGCGCTTCTAAGGACATGCGTTTCGATTACACTTCCATATTGCAGTTTATGCTGGAGGAGGGCGTCAACTTGCATATTCTAGCGGATACACAATTCGATTCTGAGGGCCATGGCAAGCTGAGACACTTCTTTGGCTTTGATCGCGAGCTAGTCTATTCGAAACGTCATCCGGAAGGCGATGCAGAGACTAAGAGGCAACTTAAGATATCGAAGGATGCACTGGGCATTTGCACGCCTTTGGCCCTGGAGACGAGTGGATCTGTATTTAGTGCACGCAAACTGACGGAACAGAAATCTCCCATTATGCGATTTATTACCATTTTTGCCAAGCGTGTGGCTCAGAGTGCCACGCCCATTGGCACACAGACCTGCGAATGCTCTGGTCATAACTCTGGAGTGCCCTATGTCGCCTGTTCGCCGAAAGCACTGCCCGAGGAGAGGGGTCTAGAGGATTATGTGCGTAAAAAACGTGTAATTATAACTATTGCTTCGATTTATAAATTTTATATTTTAATTTCAGGACGATTTTGATGACTGGGATTGGGCCGAGGACCAGAAATCCCACGCGTTTCCTTAGGTTGTATTCACTTAGCTAGTTTAGATACTTCGGTGCATAATGTAAAGTTTTTGTCATAAAACTCCAATATTTTGTAAAATAAAAACTATGCAAATATCGTACAGTTACGAAAACGTTGTCATTAATTATTTTTAGTTTTATACGCAACTGCATAAGTTTCAGTTTCAGTATCAAAGCAAAAGCTACATGAAAATATTCATTGTAAAATATAGTTAATACGAGACTTTTCTTTTCTGGGTTGACTACACACTGAACCAATATACCAATTTCCTAGGTAATTCTAGGTTAGATTAAGTAATTTGTCTTTGGCTGCCAGTAACCTGTTTTTCTGAGAGTTTCTGCACTCAACACTTGCCACTTCGGGAACGACCCAACCCAATACATCGTTGTCTCTAGCGCAGTCCACTTCCTAAACAACAATGAAATGTTTGTGCAAAATCTCAGGCGAATTAAAAGTGGTCTGACTAGCTGCAGTTGCAGTTGCAGTTGCTGTTGCTGTTGCAATTGGACTATCACTTTTTTCCGCCTTCGTTGGGTTACGGTTGACGGAAGCAGAACTCAAGTACGTGATACAACCTTAACCCCAAAGCTAGGTGCTGCCGGGCGACAGTGCGGTACGGTGCGGTGGAGTGGATGCAGCGTCCATTCACTTCACTTTGCTAGACAGCGGGATACTTGATACCCCACTTGAGCCCAATTTTGTTGTTATAAGAGTTTGCTTGGAAAAGCAGCACAATGTGGATATTATGCGATCGCAGTGGTAATGCAATACTTTCTATTTCAATGTTATGGTTACATCAACTAAGCAGATTTGACCAATTGCAAAAAAAAAAACTTACTAAACAGAGTTACAGCGAAATCTTTCACTTTTGGGGCATATAAAAAGCGCAACCCAATTGCAGCCATTCGCATTGCTGTAAGGAAAATCACAACGCGAGGAAGTGCCCCGACAATATAATTATAACTAAGATGTTGTTGCTCGTAAGTGATGGAATACGGCGACCGACTTTTGTATTTTCTTATCATTTCGATCCATTGTGCAGGTACTAATTTGTGGACTAACATTAGGCTACGCTTCGGAGCACAGCGGTGAGGGGCATTATGGTGGAGACGGTGGTGGCGGTGGAGATTTTCATCAGCAGCACCACGATACACCCACTACGTACTCGGAAATATCCAAGCACGTGCCGGTACACGTCATCGAAAAGGTGCCATTGCCCATACCACATCCAGTGGCCGTACAGGTACTAGGACCTAGACTTAAGTGCAAGCAAAGGATATATAATATGAATAAATTTCGTTGACTAGGTACCCAATGTCATCAAGCTACAAATACCGGAACCCTATGCGGTACATGTGCCAGTGCAGCAGGAAATTCAAGTGCCCGTTTATAAAATAGTACCAGAGATAACAGAACGCAAGATACCATATACAGTGGAGAAACCCTATCCGGTGGAAATTGAAAAACCTTATCCAGTCGAAGTTATTAAGCATATCAAAATTCCAGTGCCAAAACCTTATCCAGTACCCTATACCATCTATAAGCATGTGCTGCACAAGCAACATGGCTGGTAAGGCTTAAGTTTACCTAATTCTAATAGAGATCTATATATAAATGTATTTCTGACTAGTTCAAGTTCATGAAGTAAAAAATTAAAATTGTTGATTTATTGAAGCAAACAGAGAATTTTAATTTGATGGTCAGAAGAAGAAGAATGCTTCGAGCTCAAAATATCCCTTTAAGGGAAATTGACCCAATACGCAAACCTCTAACACTCAAAGCTTGACGAAGAAGCTTAACGAAACATCTAAACAAGCTTTGAAAGCTTTGCAGTTGTAGCATTTAAAAGCTGTAAGCGGATAACTTGTGCTTAATGGGGGATATTACCACAAGTCTGTGGCAGGTGGCATAGTTACGCTCAGGTGCGTATACACACACCTTCACACCCAACACACACACACATTTACACACACACAGTCACATACAAAGGTGTGCTTTGCGTGTGAGCTGACTCGAGTTCGTTAAACTTTACTAAAATCCTGTCAGATTGACGTGCTAACGCTGTCCGACCTGCCCCCGTCCATGGTTACAGCTATGTTTTCCTTACCGAATCAAATGACGTTCTTGAAATCTAAGCACATACTTAACCAGGCTGCGTAGCCACCTCATCCTTCCCTACCTACCAAATGTGCAACTATGTTAAATATTCCTTATGTCCTTGATGCTGGAAAACGTTTATTGTTTATCGTTTATCGTCTGCAGCTAATGCCTTAACAATTGTTGACAGATGTAAGATGGTTCATAACCCACAGCTTCAATCAATACTTCCTTTGCGCTCAATCCATCAAACTCTGTCAATCATAACAGCAATTGATGTAGCAACTGTACGAAAATAGGTTACATGCGTTGCGCATACGCCATGTTTGGCTGTCCGCTTCAAAATTTTCATCAAAAACTTTTCACTTTACGAACACTCACATGCACAGGCAACAACTGTAACGTATATGCATATATAATTACATATCAGGTGAATTTATGTTTTATGCGCTTTACATTGAAGCTAAATTTTGCTTGATATTTTTGAAAAATCAAAAACATTTTTATTGTTGCTGCTTGATGGTTTTAGCATTTCAATTGCATTGTGCTACCACAACAAACAAATTCTTGTTTATCTATCACAATTGTCAAATTGTTGGGATAATTGCATGCGTAATGCATTTAATTAATGATTGCATACATTTTTAACTGCGCACTTTCAAAATTGACAAGAATTGAGCGGATTTTCTAACTCATTATACCGAACATGTATGTATTTAAACCAGATAAAGATCCGAATTCAAAGCGAATAGGAATTGCAGTGTAGAGTAAGAATTGTCGAATTTAGATGTTTTTGCACACTGATTTCGATTACAAGGCGATATTCGCGAGTGGTTCGCAGAGTTGCCACACTTTTAAACTAGCAGACAAGGCTTGCATGTTTTGAGATTAACATATATGAAGAAAATTAAATTCAAATATGCAGACATTTGACATATAACAATGATATAATTTGGTTGTCATATATAGATTTTCATTTAATATATCTTATATATGTAACACCTTCAATACTTCAATACTATAAAGTGGCAATTTGGCAAGTTTTTGCACGCTTATCGAATGAATAACAATGCATTATTTACATATTTTGTATATTTTCTGTATACCAATATAAAATCAATGTAGGCAAATACTCCGTAAAACTGCTTTCATTCTGGTATATATAGTAAATATATTCAGTGCAAATTGGCAAGATTTTGCATACTAATATCGAACCTTATCGATATATATTATCTAAAAAACAGCTGATCGGAAAGCAGGCTGCCAAACTTATATAATTAATGGGTTTGCAATGTTTTTCTTTTTTTTTTAATTCGTAATGCAAACTATATTCCAGTATACAGGCAGACACCCTGCGAAATGTTTCAATTCTGTTGTGCTATACAAACCTTCATTTAATATTGTATGTATTTAAGACATTCTGTAGAAATTGGCAAAATTTTGCAAACTGATATCGATAACTTGGCGATACTCGTGAGCTTAATAACAACTGATCAAAAAGTGGAAACTCACTTTCTAAAGTAATGAATGGGCACGTAATGTTTATACATTTTGAAAAGTAAACTAAAAGACAGATACCCTGTACCAGTTTGATTCGCTTGTGTTATACAATACTTCTTTCAATGTGTATCCCAACAGAAAATCCTTCGCTGATTCGGCAAGCAGATAAGACGATGCTCATTCCCATGTTGCGGCTCTGGCTGTCAGGGTTATCAATTTAATTAGGCAATAAAATGTAAACTGTGTCTATAAAATTAACATCGATAATGCCCAATATTCCTACACACATGCACAAACACTGGTATACTTTTATTCACACTCACACACACCCACTCGCACCCTCAAGTCTTGTACTTTGCGCTGAGATAGCCAATCGATTTACATTTGTTATCCCATACCAATACCCTGTACAAGCCATAAGACCAGCTGGTTAAGGCTTATCAAATTCAATTTGCTGCGCCTATGCCAACATAAGCCATGTGTGAGTACTAGTCGTGAATGAATTGGAATCGGAATCGGAATCGGAATCGTAATCGTTTGTGGGTGTGAATTGTGAGTGCACGTAAAATACAAATTAAATTGTCAGCTCATTCTGGCATTACGGCGTTGCCAGAAGCTCTCAGAAAATGAGCTTAGTCTGGCAAACAAATTCTTCAGTGTGAGGCTCAAGGCGGCTGAGAAGCAAGAAGAGGATGAAGAGGAATAGAATAGAGCAAAAGGAATGCCAGAAATGAAAGAAGAAGGAACGATATGCCGAATGCTGGGCTCCACATGTTTATTTTAGAGGCGCGCAAAAAAAGTAATTCCTGGAATTAATTTAAGTTAATTGATTTTTGTGCCAGAAGCTTTGCACGTGCCACCAAACCATTCAAATTTATGGGAATCTCTCACTGTGTGTGTTAGAGAGAGAATGGGAGGCAAAGCATAGCAGGTGCAAGACGTGTTTAAAAGGAGAAGCAGAAATATTCAAGGTACAGGCACAGGAAACTGGCAACCCTAGTGAAAGATAGATAAAAATGGCAAACTGAAACGGAAGCTTTGCCAGTCAAATAGTCGAACGTATCGACAGAACCACAGCTATAAAAAGACAGACAGGGAAACAGAGAGACAGCCAGATGGAGTGAGACAGAGAACGATACAAACGGACATAGGAACAGGAGGATTGGAGGAAAGGACAAGAGGACGCGCGATTGCGTTGGGTGCTGAGCTGTAATGAAATAAATTTCCTCTACACATTCATCTGTGTATACACAGACAGACAGACAGACACACATGCCACACATGTGTCAACTTGTCAGGTAGACTCTTTCTCTCTCTCTCTCGCTCTCTCTCTCTCTCTTCCTCTCTCTCTATCCTTCTCTCTATCCTTCTCTCTCTCTGTGTACATGTGTGGCTCTGCTTGACTTTGATGAACTTCCTTGTAAGCGGATGGGCATAAGACGAATGCCTTTACTGATAAAAATAGCAACACTTTGTATGGGGCGCATACAGTGTGTGCTAAATGTATGCCCCAACACACACAGTCAAAAAAGGGAGCGACAAAAAAAAAAGAAGAATCTGTTATGTATTATTAACGCTAAATTAATTAATTGCCCAATGAGTTGAGCGTATTAATTATATTGCCTGTACGTTCTTCATATTTTTTTTTGTTATTTTTTTTTTTTTTTGCTACTTCTGTCCTTATTTTTATTTTATTTTTTAATATTTTTATTTTTAAACATGTCAAAGAGACAAACGTGTTAGCAGGTAGACACCTTGCGCCGCTCCAGAGGTACTCAGTCGCCCAGATATGAGAGATACTCGTACTCGTACTCGTTCGGAAGCGTTGGGGGCTGCCTAATGAACTGTAAAGTGGTGTGAATGCAAAAACCCGAGTCCTTTGATGGCCCATCCGACATTCGCTTTCCGCCATCCTCCATCCGTTATAGTCAACGGAGAGCAAAACAGATTCTCGCTATTACAAAGACGAGGCACCCACTCACAAAATTATTGATTGGATACATCTGAATACTATATAACCTACACTTCTCGCAGTTGAGAAGAGGAAAATGCGCATTCAACGGATTATCAATTTGCAAATGCAATCGAAACCATTTAAGCATCCCATACTCGAATATTCGTTTAACGCATGTCCTGCAGAACTTCAAGTATTTCCAGCTGCAACCCAAGGGCGACTTTCTTCGATAGTTCAACTACTTTTAAACTAATCAAGTGTGGAATTTGCAAATGAACTAACGAGCATTAGCTACTTGGCCTCATTTGTGTTGAGAAATTTGCTAACAAATATAATTTCTAAAGAAACTTTCAATTGTTTTATAAACACTTTGGCAATTATTTAAAATTTTCATTTATCTAGCCTTTGCAGCTGGTAGATCGAACGCACAAGCGATATGTGAACTAGTATCGTATAAAACTATCGATCTCTTTTAGTGGAACAAGATATCGATACCCAAGTCGAGGTGGCAACGCTGTACAGGTAAGCAGCAAAACATTAAACAGTTTTGATTGTTAATTTTTTTTTAATAGAGAACGTAATTTACATTAACTAAACTAATGTATTTATATAATTTGTTTCTTAAAGGAACAGTCCCTGAAGAGAAATCTAACCTAACTATTTTTAAGAAATTTCACTATTCCTTTTTTTAGTTTTTATGATTATGATTTAATTTTCAATGATTATGATTTAATTTTTACTATAATTATCATAATTTTCATATAATATATAATAAGACTCAAAACTTATAAACATATTTATATAAATTGCAGAAATTAAAACGTTTCACATTAATTTGAATTAGTTTTAGCTGATAAAAATATGAATGAAACCGAATAAAAATTAAGTTCCGACATAGGTTTCGACCTTCGATAGATGAAAGTATGGGTTTAGGTTAAGATTTCGGTTGTTAGACGGTTACTGTTTCTGCTTTGGTTCCAATTCTTGATAGATTGAATATAAGTAGTTATAAGTTTTACCATATACTCGATATGATATGAGCCTGGCTCACTCGAACCCGTATCGTCCTGTTTGAACGTCCTTGTGGGCCATCATAACATAAAAACTATAAATAGAATAATTTCAGAGTGTAAGTACTCAAGGCGGTGCGTCGTACAACAAGAGGCGCCATAAAAATGTGCAAAAATATGAATCAATGCGGTGGCACACACACTCACACTCGCACACACTCGCACACACACACACACACAAAGCTGGCCTATAAAAACAAACAAGAAAAACTTGCCTAAACCCGAACACGACTGGGAGACAGGAACAACAAGAGCAACAGCAACAACAGCAACAATAATAATACCTAATGACAAATCCCTAGGCGACAGTCAACAGGCGTAGGTCCATCGTGGAGGGGGAGTAATGGGAGGGGTGGGGTAGCATACTAAGCACAAAGTGGTAGGCCATTAAAGTCATAAAAGTCGCGTGGACTAAATTAGAAAGAATTTTCTTTCTTTTTCGGTTTTTTTCTCTCTCTTTTTTGAACTGGACTCGAGGCGCTTGCCACAGAAGCTAAGGCTGAAGCTGAAGATGAAGCTGAAGATTTTGCTGCTGTTGCTTATTCCTGATATACATAATTTTGAAATGACTTTCAGGAGACGACCTTAAACGGCGTTCGGGTGAGCACGCACACAGACACACACACACACGTATACACTTATACACACACACACACAAACACACAAACAAACACACACACATAGAGGCAAGAGATTGAAGCTGGAACCCAAAAGTAACAGATAAGATTAGACGCCGAAGCCCAGTGACAACAGGCAGCATTCGTCAAGATGGCCCTGGCTGGGGGCGTTGGGTGGGCGTGTGCTGCTGCTGCTGCCGGTAAAGGGGGCAGCTACCACGCCCACATTGAGTGTGCGCGCTCGTGTATGCCGTAAGCGAGTCAAGGTTAAGCCCCAAAATTGCTCAGCAGCCGCTCCAAGACGCCCCAAAGCGCTGACAGAGGACGTGCATACGCCAGTCGAGTGTGCTCGATTGTTGTGGCTGCTTATTATTTTATTCATTATTCTCTTAATAGAAGGAGAAAAGACAGAGAGAGATAGAGAGAGAGACGGTTTTGTAAGTGACAAAAATTCAGTGATTGTAATATTTACTCCAAAATACCCTGCAATAGTTGTTGTTGCAGGGTATGGAAGAGTAGTAGATACAAATGTTTCGGGCATTGCGCGTGGCAGAGCGAACAGCTGGCTGCCTCGTAATGATTACGTACATTTTTAAACAACTACAACAATGAAAGGGAGGCAGAGTATCAAGCGAAGGAGCTGCTGCACAAAGACTCAAGTTTTGCTCCCAAAACAAAAAACAAAAACAACAACAACAACAACAATGATAACAATGAGGTAAGAAAAACTCCGCTCATTGCCACTGCCTGCTACCAATTGGCACTTTCTCATTGGCACATCGTTACGAGCCAGAAGAGAAAGGAAAAGCAAAAGAGAGGGAAGGAAGAAGTTGCCGAAATGAAGGCCTAGAGGAAGAACCTAGCGCAAAAAATACATATTTAGCTCTTTATGAGAATTATGCAATGATTTTGTGTAGCGTAGGGCATAGAAATGCTACTTGGGATTATAATAAATTTGTCATAAAATAAAATGGGGCAAGTAAACATGAAAGTCTGGCAGTTGGGCCGATAGAAAAGCGGGCCTAAAATATTTCGGCACATTTAAGCCCCAGGCTGTGAAATATTCTTATCTGGCTAGGAAGTATTTAATGGCAAATAATGTGGAATGTATGCAGATATGTTATATGGATATTGTTTGCCTGTAAAGATTGGTCTTTAGTAACGCCTCGACTTCAATTTAGTGCAATTTATGTGTGGGTAATAAATATGCACATTTCCCCATTTCGCATTTCGCATGAACATATTTTTTATGAGGCGCTAAACCATCGGCAATGGCGTCAAAACTGTATATTAAATATAGTACATTATATGGAGTAAGTAATACATGAGATTTCACATGATTTAATAGAATATTTTTAGGAAATACGAAACAGTATATTATTATATTATTATAGTGGCTTACTAACTGTCATCATGCGCTTTGCTCTTGATTATCTTATTTTCATGCTCTATTTTCTTTTACGTTTCTTCCTATTCCTCTCTGTCTCTCTTTCTCTCTCTCGTTCTCTAAATCTTTATATCTTGTTTTGTGCTTTTAGTACACACTATTTACGGTTCCTGTACACAACAATAGATATAGTTCAACTTGTTTTCCGCTCAATTCAAGCAGATCCACCCACTGTCAAATATTTCCCGGCTTCTGTTATTCCGTGAAACTCAAAAGTCTTATTGGGGAAGGCCCCAGAAAATAAAAAAAGGAAAAAGGAAAAGAAAATATTCTGGCGCCATGCTGCTGTTGTCTGTTGTCAAAAATATGTCTTGCTTTTCCTACTTTTCACACACACACTGCCCCTTCCCCTCTTACTCCTATTTCCATTTCCATTTCCATTTTTATTTGTAAATCCATGCGCTCTTCCTTTTGTTTTCTTTTTTATATCGCTGTGGGCCTAAGTTGCGTGCGAAAATAAAGAATATATATATATATAGAGAATATATTGTATATATATTTATATAAATAAATATATATATGTATGTATATGTATGTACATAATGTGCAAGCAAAAGCGCATAAATCAAATTTATATAGGTGGCACAAATATATAATATATATAATATAATATATATAGAGCCACATGTATTTGTATATACTGTATCAGGTTGGCAGCTCTACGTGTTTGCCATATTTAAATATGTTGTTAAATGAAGGGCACATAAGACCTTCATTTCAACCGCATCAAGGACCTTTTCAATATGAAGTGCGGTATTATCATTTGGATATTTGCATATGATATATGTGGCTCCGTCTCTCTCTCTCTCTCTCTCTCTCTCTCTCTCTCTCGCACACACACACACACACACAGTAAAATTGCACGTCTGTTAATGTATCCCTCTGTCTGTATGCGGTATTCGTGTTCGAGTTTCTATGTTTGGGCTTGTTGGAATTAAAACGCAACCTTGAAAATGCCAGACACGTACTCGTATCTTTCGTTTATTCGGCACAAGATAAATGTGAGCTACAATGACACACACACACATACTGATGCTATATATACCTATATATACCTATACCTTTACAGTTCTTCACACTAGCGCCACCATCTTGCGGCTTAAATATAGACGTTAAAGACAACCGCAAAGGTAAAGTCAGAGATATAGATAGAGATAGTGGTAGAGGCAGAGGTAGAGGTAGAGGTAGAGGTAGAGGTAGAGGTGGAGGTGGAGGTAGAGGTAGAGGTAGAGGTAGAGGTAGAGGTAGAGGTAGAGGTAGAGGTAGAGGTGGAGGTGGAGGTAGAGGTAGAGGTAGCGGTAGAGGTAGAGATAGAGGTAGAGATAGAGGTAGCGGTAGAGGTAGA
>JBANCZ010000554.1:0-33472 GCA_037040025.1 Sphaerogastrella javana
CGGAGGCCGCTAATTCAGAAAATCGGTCAAAATCGACGAAATCTCGAAAATCGAGTAACGGGATCGATTTTCGCTTTTCGGCGGCACCTTCGGGTGTGCTACAGCGCCTCAGTGGTGCTGCTCGCTCGAAATTTGTTCGACCTCGCTTGTTTGACGGGGGCCGCAGCATACTTTCGACGGCGCGTCTGATCTGGTCGGGTCGCGATTCGGCGCAATTGGGCCGGGAGAGGGGGGGTTTTCGGCTCAACCGGCTGCGCATCCCTTCCTGATCGAGAATATATATACTTTGTGGGGTCTGTCACGCCTCCTTCTGCCTCTTTTTTTCGGTTCTTTTTTGGCCACCAGGAACTGAACTGCGTTCAGCATCATTTGTGCTCACCCGACCATGCTTGAAATCGGCGAACCATCGGCAAATTGTTGTTTTAGATGGAGCAGTGTCTGGATAACATTTGTCAAGCCAATTTTTCGTTTCGACGGTATTTTTACCCATCAAAAAATAATGTTTTATTAACACGCGAAATTCGTCTCTTTCCATTTTTCTGGCAACTGTAAAGATAGCTTTACTTTAACGCATATAACTTCCGAACGGATCGTCCAATTTGTTTCAAATTTGTGTATGATTCGTTTAAAGTTATGTACCGAATAAGAAAATTATAGAAAAAATGTTAGTGGCTCCACTTATATATCAGTCCCGGGACTTATCAGCCGAACTGTTATGGTTTAGGTCAAGGGTAAATCCACACAAACATTTCAACCGAATGCAACCGAAAATCAAAACAATAATAAACATGTTCTTGAACTTTGTATAAACAGAAGCAGAAGACAAAATATAATGAAATTAAAACACGAATTCGATGACCAGAAAATGATAGTGAATAAGCGGATTGAAGCTCGAAATGAATAGATAGAGAATTGAAAACATGTGGAGGATGAATTTTGATAGAAACGAAAGGAAAGTAAAGAAGTGAAATGATGAAAATTTATTATTTATTTACCAAAAAATTGTATCCAAAAAAGCGCAGGCCGGGTGCATTCAGATTGGAACTCAAATAAAACAAGATATTTCGTATGTGTTTTTGAAAAAGTATCGTATAATTTTTATTCACGTTTCATTTTAAACATTTTACAGAGAGTAGGGTGGCGGGGAAAGTCGAACAAAATTTTGGTAAGACGCTTATAAACTCCACTTTCTGGACATTTGTTGTTGTTGTAGTAGTGTGGGTTACTTAGTACTATTAGAGTGTATTCTAGATAACACCGGTTGTTTATTCATCGGTTTAGTTTATTGGATTATTATTATTGATTTTGTGTATTTTGTTCTTGTAAGTACTTTTGTGCATTGAAACGATTTTAATACTTTGAATAGTTTTAGGATTTTGCCAATCATAGAGCTTACAACTTATGACTATACTTGTACGTATTATATTATGTGTTTAGTAGATCTCTTTACTTTCTGTCTCCCTCTCTCTTACACACACATAATAATATAACAGCTAAGTATTTCCTCTCTGTGTATTATTCTTATTGTTATTATAATTATAGTGCTCTGTGATCATTTGCTTCTCATCTGAACTGCGCTCTCTACTCAGTTCAATTCGTAACGACCGAGTATTTGCGCGCCGAGTACTGGCTCTGGCTCTGCCTCTGATACGAGTGCACATTATGTGTGGGCATTAAAATGTTGCCTAATAACGAGAATTGTTTTATGCATTAATATTTGTACAATAATAATTTTGATTTCAATTTTTGTTTATGTGCTAGCTAATCCACCCACTGACAAATAGCTCTACCTGTACTTTGTTCTTTTGCGGCATTCAATTAGCCAACTTGACTTATAAGGCCTCTAAAAATTCCAACACACCTCATAACCTCTGACTGAGGGAGCATCATTGCTCTCACACTCTCACTCTCTCGATCTCACTCTCAGTACACGTGCTATCTCTTTCGCTGTCCGATCTGCAGTCTAATTAGCAGTCTTGTTTCACACATTCGTTGAAAATTGCTCTGGTACCCTATAATTTTCGAGAGTTTTTCAATCAAAAGGTACAGCGATTTGTTCGAACTGCACATTAATAAATCAAACAGTCGTGTGAATTGTGTGCCCTACACAACAAACGGCAAGGCATTTGCGTTTATACTTCAGTTATGGAACGCTATACAAAACTTGAGAATAATTTACAAAATAAATATTGTACATCTTAGCAATTAGAACTTTAAATATTTGACTCACTTTTAACTCACTTAAAGAGTATATTTCTAATTTTACCTGGCTATATTTATTCATACTCCTAATGTATGGGCCTTCGATCTTGAGTCATCTGTAAACGGTAAACTTCTGAACTATCTAAACAATCCATAAATAAACATAAACGGCAGTTCAAGATCACGACAAACTCAAATTAGCTATGAAATATCAGAACCTATCACAAAAACAAAAACGTGGCCTCCCCCCTTTCAAACTCCACTTGAACATTTTACAGAAATCATAAACACAAACAGTCACAGACCGCAACACAAAATGTTTGGTTCGGTTCGGTTCGATCACTTACCTGAGGGGCATGGTGTGTCCAGACAAGGATTACGCTGCGTACACGTGCGTCCATCACCTTCATAGCCGATCGGGCAGGAGTCACACTGGGCACCGTTCACGGTGTCGCGACACTGGACGCCTCTGCAAAACGGGGGGTAAACGTGTTTATTTGATTGTATGTTATGGCGTGTATTTATACTAGATGCAACAGTGGAGCCTTGCTTTAATGTACGCCTATTAATGGGTCTCTGTTGTTCATTTGTACAGGGCTCTACGCTACCTTCTATATGATTTAGTCAAATGCCGATGGGTTTTCTTTCTGTGTGTTTTGTGTTTGCGAGCACATATTGTTTATTATTATTAATACTGACAGCCAGGAACAAATACACAACAAAAGATTTGTAGAAAAACGAAACGAAAGAGCCCTACAATGCCCATACAAAGGCAAATTTATTAATGATCTACACAAAAGGAACAGAAAAAGGTTACACTCGGAACAGACCCCTCTCTGTTTCGTACCCTTCTTTCTCTCTCACACACACTCTCTCTCTCTCTCTCTCTCTCTCTCTTTCTCTGCTTCTCTCTATATATGGGCACAAAAGCACCGACAAAGCACAGTCCACCACATGTAAGCTGTGGGATTTCGGTGTTTTTGGAATATGTTACACGCAGGAAGAGTCTCTCCCAGAAAGAAAACAAATTACAATTACAAGAAAATGTTATTAAAAGACGACGCGACCAAAATAAATAAAAGAGCACCTACAACAGTCGACTTACCAAGGAGACAGCAGGCGGAAGAAAGCCTGTCTCTCGATTGTAGGCAGATGATGTCCAGCCAACCATATAGCCCATGGCCAAAATACAAAAAGCCAAAGAAGAAAAAAAGTGCAGTTACAAGCTGCTTGGGCATGTAAATTTCTCTTTATGTGTTGTCGAAGAGTGTGGGTTTTGCTTATGGCTACCATATAGCATTTAACATTTGCATATCATGACATGAGCATTAGTTTGTATTCGGTTTACAGTTTTTTACGCTTGACTCAGCCTTTGTCGTAGTTCACAACTCTCCCAGGACATAACTCACAATGCGTACTTCTATGGAAGTCCGTCAATCCAAGCGACGTCCAACCACTACTGTGCCCAACTGACCCAGAAGCCATTTATTGTTGTACTTTATGGCTTACAACTTGAAACAAACCCAGACTCAGCTGGGGTGCAGCCCGTGGGTTGAAATCTGTGGGTAGATTGGCGATCGAATCAGAGAAGATTTTCTCTATTGAAAATTAGCGAATATAGCTATAGATTTTTCATAGATGCTGAGATACATTATGTATGAATTACGGCTAGTTGTTTTTTAATGTAGGAACTATTACCTCACATATATGTCGACCTATTAAGATTTTACTCGCATAGAAAATTAAGGAAATAGAACAGAATTTCCGCAGTAGAAATATCGTAAACCTCATTTAAATGCCAAATTTGTGAAATAAAAACTTTTAATTTGAAAACACTCTACCAAAGCGTTTCCAAATTACTTCCACACAGTAGCTGCTGCCGCTGATGATGATGATGATGATGATGATGATGATGATGATGATGTAGAGCATGTGACCACATCAAAAAGTCTCTGATGTAAAGTATTTAACCACAAATTGTTGCCTTTTATGGCAGCAGCTAAACTTGCGATTGTAAGAAAAACAACAAATGCCACCTTGTTATATGGCCCACGTCAAGAATTCTTGAAGAGTCGAGTCAAGTCGAGTCGTGGCAATACGTACAAGTACAACATGTGTATATGCTTACAAATAGAATGAAATGAATTGTATCTACAGATGTAGGCAAAGAGACAAAGATACAAATGTATCTGCTCTGCGGCACATGTAAATGCCTTGCAATTGAGCTGAGGCGCAAAAATGAAACTCAAGTGCGAGACAACTAACAGTTTGGGTGTATAGCTACAAATATGTATCTTTATAAATATATTTTGGTGTATGCATGTCAATATATATTTTGGTAGAAGCCACAAGCCGCACAACGTGGAGCAGGGGGGGGGGGGGGGCACGGGGGAGTGAGCCAGTCAAGAAAAGTGTTAAGTACTTAAGTGGCAAAGCGGCACAGAGTTGAGCCGACTTGAGTTGAGGCGGCGCTGCTGCCATGTTCATGTCCAAGCCGTCAGACAGATACAGAGACAGAGACAGGGAGAGGTCGGATAGTCATCAGAGGCTGTTATAGAGGATAAAAATGTTGCGTAGGGGTTTTTCATTGCTTCAGCTTTTCTCCCCGGCTCTTCCTCTTGCTGTACCTGCGGTTTGTATGTCCGGCACTTTGCGCTTTTCTGCTTTGTTTCAGTTCAGTCGACCATATTGTCTTGGTATGCCGCCAACCTGAAGATCGGCATCGTTTGAGTGCTGGGAAAATAGTCGGCCATGCGCAACGAGCAACGCATTAGCATTTCTGCCACTGCCACACAGCCTCCAACGACTGGCTCCATCTTCCCCATCTGCACTCTGCCCCTCAGTGGACCCAAGCAATTGGCATGACGAGCCCACTTGGCCATTTGCCACTGCCCTCGCTCCCACTCGCTTACTCTCTCTTGGTCGCTCGATCTTCAGCTCATTCTTTTTATTAACCACGCATTCATAATTCATAATTCCAATTTGCTGCCTGGTCACTGAGACCCTTAGCTTTCCGTGTACCTGCTTCCTATATCTGTTGCTTCTACTGCTGCTGGCAGCTTGTTTTTCTTGCTGCTGCCTTTGGCTCAAGTCCAGTTCAAACACTTGGTCAGGCACCACCCAAAACTAACCACAGTACCCAAAGCCTCTGCCAGCACGCACTGAGTAATGTGCGAACATGGGATTTAGCAGCCAGAACAAAAGGGCTTTCAGGGCATTTCCATTTGGACGCAGGTCTCAAGAAGCATGAGTTGCACAGATGGATTAATGTCTGCTGGAGGAATCTAACAAAACGCTAAACTACAGACATTTTAAAAAGCATGCAGAGTAATGAATAATGTTAAATAACTATATCTAAGAAGCATAGAAAATGTGAATATTTATATTGTTTCATTATTATTATTATTGTATTATTATAATTTTCATAATAATCACAAATCCATGGCATGAATATGATACTTTTCTGAACGGAATTCCAAGTAATTTTCACACTGATCTAGAGATCTGTCATCGCCTGCCGTTAGATCTAGCAGGCATTGGTGGAAGATATCATGATAAATCCATTATTTTTTCGAAATTACTCAACGCTCTCAGCATATTTATTTTTGCAGCCGCATGGATTTTTATCTATTATTGGTGCACTTAGATCTCGATGGTCGCATTTATCCCACCCAAATTGCATCTAATGGTAGCGCATGCCATGCAAATGCATGCCACTTACTCCACTTTACTTCTAACAACAGCAACGGCAACAGCAACAGCAACACTTGGACCTTCAAAGGATGCAACTCTGCAACAACAACAACAACTGCCATAAAGCGTCGGTTATTCTGCCACAGGCCACTTATCTGAGAGGTTGGATGCTGTTGGCTCTTCAGCCTCAGACTCAGCCTCAGCCTCAGCCTCAGCTTCACTCTCAGCTTCAACTCCAGCTACATCTACAGCAACAACTAGAAGCAGAGCTGAAGCTGGAGCCGGAGCCGAAGCTGGAGCTAGAGCTCATAGACTGTGCTCTTTTAGCCATGGCATCAGCTGAGGCTCGGGCTGGGTCTCTTGACTTGGTCTTGACTTCGCTTGTTTTTGTTTTTATTGCTGCGCCTGTACACGCTGCACAGTGGCACCAAGCGCACACTGTAACAGTTAAAATTACAAATGCCTCATAAAATGCAATTAAAAATACTATCAAATATAAAAAAAAATCATTTTATATTAATACAATTATTTTATAGTTCTACAACAATTGCAAATATTAAATACCGTTAATTGCGCCTGTTTGGTACCACTGTGCGTGCTGCGCTGAACGTTCAACGAACCAAGCGACTCGACTCAGAGCCAAAGCCAGTTGGCTATTAATTTGAATTCAGGCAGTCAAACGGCGCTGCCTCGACTCAGTCCAGGCGACACACAGTCAACAACAGTCAGCAACAACAACAACAACAACAACAATAACAACATCACTTACAACAACAGCAACAATTCAAACAACAACAACATCAACAGCTTTGACGTTGGAATCAATGGCTCCACTTTTGCGGCGCGGCTGTTGCTTTTTTGGTGCGTAGGCGAACTCGATTCGCGGCCAGAGATATGCGTTCCACCGAACTTTGATGTGGTTGCTTTGTGAACCAGCTAGCTCCAGTCCCAGCCCCAACCCGAGTCCCCTTTTCCCTCTCCCCATGAAGACAGTGTTGCTGTTAGTGTTGATGTTGTTGCTGCTGCTTTTACCAAAGTCGAATGTTTTGCTGTAAACGTTTTGTTTCGCTGCGCTAAGCCTAAGAATTTTTCTGTGGGAAAGTTGCCATAATCAAATGGAATTCTCTACCCCACACCTCCCCCCATCACACAACCTTTCTTATTCTCTCTATCTCTTGCTCAAATTGTTCACAACATGTGTAGACACATGTTTGCAGCTGCAATCGGATTCCGAATCACATTCTCATTCTCAATCTGAATCGAAATCTTAATCTCTATCTAAATCTTTAACTCCCTCTATCTCGATTTTACTCTCTTTCTCTCTCTCTCTCTCTCTTTTTCTCTCTCTCAACTGGCAGGTAATATAATCTTTCTTTTGACTGCATCTTGATTGCATTGCTGATTATTTCATCATACGCATAATTTAAATTGAACAACAGCTCAGACCAAGACTCAGACTCAGTCTCAGACTCAGAGTCAAACTCAGCCTCAGACTCAGACTCATATTCATACTCAGATTCATACTCATACTCAGACTCTCTCAGCATTCGAAAAATTGTGCGTTGAAAGTTAGTGAAACTCATGCTGACACTAGCTCTAGGCTATGGCATAATTGGGTTCTCTAGTTAGGGTCAGACCATATACGCCTAGGCTAAGATTTATCAGAAGAGAGTACAATGGAAATGGAAAGTGGCAGAGATATTTCTCAGAAAGATATTTGAAATGTAAATTAAAAATATTCAAAATCTGCTTAAAAGTATAGAATTAGAATTGTACTTTTGAAAAATCGATGAACATTAAGATTTAGTAGAACAGAAATAGAATGTGGTTAAGAAAAATGTCAACAATAATATAGACTATTTTATCACACATAGGAAGATATTTGAAATTAATTAAAAAATAAAAATTAAAAAAATTAAAATAAAGAATTAGCATTTAGTTTAGAAAAATCGATTAGCATTATAATATTCCGGCTTATATTCAATATAAACTCCCAAACTATTGATTGAAGCTTTGAAAATTCAATATGTTTACCCATAGTAAACATTTAACAGATCTTTTAGGTTACACAAATGGAGTACACTAACAATAATACACCCCAACCCAGTTAATGTTAAGCCGAGTAAACTCGACTAACATACAACAAAGTGGTTAGGAATACCCGATGGTATAGAACTCTATACAGCGGGTCTAATGTTCATTAACAAACATTCTAAGTAGGCACAATGACTAGACTTTGGAGTAGGCCAAGCCCTGGTGCTACAATAGACACCGCATAACAAAGGATCAACAGGTGTGCATGTCATTAGCGTTAGTTTTTATGGCCTTTTAATAGAATTGATCTTCAACAACAACAACAACAACGAAATAAAAAAGAATAAACAAACAAAGCGTTGACCATGTTATACTATGACGCCGGACAATGAAAAGCCAACATTTCGTGGCGTTCTAAATTAAAATGATGGTACAAGATTGTTGTGGGTTATTCAAAGGTTTAGTGGATAGTCGATAGTCGATAGTTGGTATTTGGTGATATTTTAGTGTGAGATTTACCACACGCATTGGCCACATTTCATCGATAATGAAAGATGACAGTAACGAGCTTCGAGTCGACAACATTTAAAACAATTTTATGCAAATTAAAATAGGGTCCGCAACGCCAGAGAACCCTTAGCACAGACACCTACAAAACACAACAACCCAGTGCGACTCTAGGTCTGAGTGACTGAGTATGAGTATGAGTATGAGTATGAGTCCGTCTGTCTGTATTCAATAATTTAAAGATATTTATGGTCGAGCGGCTGCTTCCTTCACTATGCGCGTGGCCAGGCGCTCACTTGTTGAGGTCTCTGCGTATCGTCTCACATTTCAGATACCGAAATCACTTTTAAGTGTTTTGACACAATGAAGTCAGAACAGAAAAGAACAGAACGGAGTAGAGATCGTACGAATACACAACATATAGAATTCTCAGTGATTTGAGTCCTCTCTCCCGCACATTTAGCTAATTTATGCGTCAGTCTCAAGTGCCATTTGTGGTCCAGTAGACCTCACAACTTTCCGATCGCACCGATCTTACCTAGCTCTATTATATGCATTCTCTCTATTATTGCAATGGTTTTGTTGCAATTTGTTCAACAGTTTCTACCAGAAACCTAGAATGAATTCCAAATTCTACACATCTTCACCGTTATAGTTTTGTTTAACATATTTATGACATGTATATTCAGATTTTTCTCAATTTTCCTCTTTTTTCTTTTTGTTTGTTACTAGAATTTATGTTTTTATTAGTGTATGGTATATGCTGTGCAACATTGCTGTGGGTCTTATGCATAATTAGTTGATAGACTCTGACATAAATGGGCCTGGGCAATAAAGTCTGGAAAAATCTTGATTCGCCTTTGGCCCATGGCGTTTTCTTCCGGCTTAAACCTAATACCATATCAGGGCTGTAGGTGACTTTTATGACTTGGTTCCGCAAAAACTGATATGTATTATACTTCAACTACTTCCAGCTGTGCCCACAAGTAGCCATTATGTCAGCGGGTGATTCTAGATGAGTGTCTTTCATCTATTCTTTTCAGCTGGATCACACATCTCAGTGGATGGTTAATGGCGTTATTTGATATCGAACTTTTCAGTTAAATATGAAAATAGAGTTCATTTCAGTTTACTTTGTAATTGTAGTAAATCATGAGAAAGAAAACTAATAAATTCGATGATATGTATTAAGTGAAATAAATAAAACTATAATTGCATAAGAAGACTTGCCCATCGAGTGCCTTATACACTTCAATCTAAGCCTGAAACTTTCGATAATCATTTATCATTGAACGTATCGAAAATTCAAATAAATAATTTGCATAAGCTTAAGACTCGAATAGAATGATTAAGTACAAGTTTATGCAAATTAAATCGCATTTTAGTCTCCCATTTTATAGGCTTAGTTAATAGACAAGTAGTCTACAAAAGACTGTTAAATTTAACCATACTTTAGCTAAGAATATAGAATATAACTTTGAATGGCATTAAGTGGAATGGAGCATCAAGAGCTGATGTGCAAAGCTCTCTTAATCCGACAAGGGATTAGGCATTTTGCACACACATCATACGATTGGCATATCAAGAGATACCGATCTTAAAGGAGCAGAAGCTAAGCTAATGGCTTGAAGAAACTGTGTTTTTTATGCACCGATTCTCTCATGTTTATCCACGCTGTCAGTGACAATGCGCCCCTTGCTCTTAAGCCATTCACTAATCACCATTTGAATGGTACGAGAATTGAGAACTGACTCAATGGGCAACACTTATCAATCATAGAAAGTCTTCTTCCTCAGTCAGCTGGTGTCTGATGTCTCCTGTCTGTTGACTGAAGTGTCTGATGGTACACAGAGTCATCGCTTGGCTGCATCATTAAGCCATAAACAACATCAAATTGCCATTAAGGCCATATGCAAATAATTGCAGACTCAGGGCTCAACTCAAATCCAAGGAAGAGGTATGAACCGTCTGCGCTGAGCGACATTTTGCGTGAGGCGGCTCCTTCAAAAGCCAAAACAGGCGTCCATCTTCATGTCAGGAGAAAAAGGAGAAGAGCATGACAAATACAATTAACATGGCCACGCCCTTAACGCCATTAACTTTGAGGATATGTGGGCATACAATAAAAAGCATCTACAACTAGTGGGCAGGCCACAGTGGGGCGTGCTCCACAGCGGAAACTTTGGCAGTGACTAAGCCCTTTTCTTCTTTTCTTTTCCTTTACAGCAAAGGAGCAGCAATTGTTCCGTTCATACGCCTAATATAGACTTCAAAACGCGGGTCGAGGGTATTACGAATGCAATAATATCACCACTTACACGTAGCAGGGTCGCTCCGCGCAGTTCTGGCCTGGTTTGCATTGTTTGCCATCTCCCACGAAGCCGGCAGGACAGCGGCCACATCTCGGTCCCGTCGCCGTCTCGTGACAATCAACACCTGTAGGAGCAGGGAGAGTGACAATTGTAGTTGTTGCTGTGGTTGCTTTACTGGATGTGGCACTTACCAGGATAACAAGGATTCGCGTTGCGACAGTTGGGTTCGATGCGTATATGATTGTCGCCGCTGGGCTCCTTGCAGCCGGCGCAATTCTCCAAGAGCATGCGCAAGTAGGCAATCTCCTGGCGCTGGTGGGCGACGTCTTCCCGCAGCAACTTAACCAAAGCCAACAGATCGCTCAATGAGCGTGCGAGGGCGTCTGGAACAAAGCGCAGAAAAAGGAGTTTAAATAAAGCAACAATAATTCAACAGCAACTGTGAGTATGTGAGTATATGTGTGTGTGTATGTGTGACTGTGTGGGAAGCGTTCAAGCGTCTGACAAGATTAAGGCCTAACCAATGCTAAAATCGCACTCATTTTGTGCTCAACTTCCTTACCCGCCCCTCTACGCCCCCGTCTACTTGTATGCATTCACTGATTGCAACCTAATCCGCTTTGCCGCTTCACCGACTCTAAGCCGAAAAACTCAGTGCCCACAGTGGGATCAAAGTCTATAGTCTATAGAGACCATACCGCCATGGTATCCAGCTGCTAATTCGCCGCATTATAGCGCTCTTTAATGCAGTGCGACAACAGAGTTGAGCACCCAATTCGATGGTCTGGATGCACTCAGCGTTGCCCACCCTCACTCACTCCAATGAGTCACAGTAACGAGCACAAACTGTGATTTCGTATGAAGAAATCTTATTAGATAACAGTTTCTATAAAGCAACTATTACTACTACTATGGTACAATATATTATAAAGATATTCATATTCATTTTTCCATCGTTTAGGCACCGTCATTATACATATCCGCTAATTGGTGATTTGTTAGCCACTCTGTTCCTTGAATTTGCACTGTTATTACTATTATTAAATTTCACTTAGAGGTCTTTAGATCTACTACTCAACTCTATGGTTGTCCCCCAAGTTGTTGAACATAATGTTAGACACATGGCAACTGACCAAACTGGTCCATTGGTCCAATAGACCAATGGTTTTCAACAGTTTCAGCTGTCCCAATGTCTAACTGTCCCAGTGCCCAACTGTCCCAATGTCTAACTGTCCCAGTGTCCAACTGTCCGTCTGTCGTCTGTTCTGTCTGCGCGTATGCTTCGCTGAGTTTTTGTCAATAATGAAAGAGAAGCCGCCGTCAGACGACGACTCTCCGACTTGCTGACTCGCACGCCCAAACGCATCCGTTTAGGCTTGGGCGCAGGGGGCGTGGTCGACAGACAGAGCAAGTGATCGAGAGAGAGAGAGGGGGAGGCAATGAAGTTGTAAGCGTGTTTCAGTTACGTTTTTGGGATATTGGCTGGGCAACCTTCGCTTCGATCTCGTTTCGTTGACGCACATTATATATGCCTTTGCGATTTAAAGCCGCCGATTGTACTATTATATATACACATATATATATACACATATATATATATGTATAAATGTCTCAGTATGATGTCTTTGTGTGGGGGTTTAAGCCTGTGCTACCAATTTGGTCTGTTGCACTGAACTAGATAAATAATAATTATGCTGCACTCACATCCAAGCTGACACTCAAACTCACTCACACCGCAAGAAACAAGTCCAATGTCGACTTGAGTTGAGACTAACTCATAATATAGAATAAGTAAATTTAAACTAATCGTATATAAGACATATAGAGTATATCACTCGCTTTTATGTAAACATATTTGCAATACTTGAAAGCAATTGTTTGCAGTGTAATCATACTCATTGACTGTTTGCGAGTGCAAACGAGAGCACAAGTTATTCACGAATGTGTCTTTGGCATATCTCTGGGTTCATTAGTGTTGTCTTTGGCAGTGGGCGCTCGCCTCGCCTTCTCTCACATTGCCCCACTGTGCACTCCGCCCTGGCACAAGACGCTCAAGTGTCTGCCTGGCACTTAGCTGCGACTTATTGGCAGATCTATGCAGCGTGGGTACATATATATATATATATATATATATATTTGTATGGATAATACCTATACCTATACCTATATACAGATTGTAATTAATTGCCTGTAGATTTGTTTGGCATTATCGCATTAAGCTAAGACAGTTATTGCCATGGGCATGAGCTTTGAAAAAAGTATAAAATTAAAATAGTAGGGAGCGCACTGCCTTATAGAGAGTTGCGTATACAATCAAGCTTAGCTTGATTTAACAGCTGACAATTGTTCGCAGAGTCGACTTACAATTGGATTAAGAAGTTAGATTGGGCACGCTTGTTATCTGACTTTAAGTAGCCATAAGCCGGTATCATAATAAAAGCGAATCATGCCGAAAAATGTATAAAGAAATATTAGAACTCAAAGGTTCAACAGAATTAGATCTGAAGTCGGAATCGATATTAAAACCGAGACTTATGAATTAAAATTTTAACATTCATTAGCATTATATATTATAACTAATAATTACCTTTTGCTTATTCAGTTCTAGTACCACATCATTTGAATCAACAAAACGAAAATCATTTCTTTGACCGACCTACGTAATATTTCTTCTTAATTGAATTACATAGGTTGACTGACGTAAATGCCAACTGCTTGGAGCCTAATAATTTTATCAAGTGCAAACGAACTTAAGGGCAACGCCTGGAAAAGGCCACCGACCCACTGAAGAATATGTTCAGCTGGAAAACCCACTGGAAAAGTGTCAAGAAAGGAAACACGCCCTACTGCTTTATGACTACTGTGATTGGAGCTAGTTTAGAGAGGTGGCTGATGTCTGGTAGTCAGCGTCTTGCCTACCTTCACAATCGCCATGCATGATGGGTATATCACCACGTTCCACATCCGTTGGTACCTCCTGATGCCGCTGATCGACTCCTTCTCGTGCCAGTGTTGGCTCATGATACCAATTGCGCACATCACGTTTCTTGTTCTTCTCTGCAAAGAAGCAAACCAAATGTGAGAAAGGGTGGGTTGTTGTGGATAAACAACAACCCACTGATCAATAACTTACCACGTTCACTGATCTTGTTCCGCAGCATGTGACGGTTGCCACGACGATGCAGTCCCTTCTGGCAGTTGGCTCTATGCAGCGAGTGCTCCATATCACCGTCAAAGTGGAGTGGATATTTGCGTTCCCTGAACTGTCACACAAATATTAGAATTTATAATATAAGATTATAATAACTAATATATAGTATATGATCGTGAGACATACCAGTTTAATTACAGGATCGTCCATTTGTGTATAGAGCTTGGTAAGACTCATGTCAAGGTCATGCGAGGTGCTCGGTTTGCAGTCCACATACAGAGTAATGCGATTCTTGGAGAAATGCAGAGCTAGTGCTCGTATGGTGCTCGTCTCATTGATGTTGGGTATCTCAAAGTTGCGTGACTCTGTGACACCATTGGCGCTTATGTCCAGAGTAACCAGGTGCTGTTTACGATCCAGAAAGAACGACATTTTGTGCTTCAGCATGGGAAAATCAACCATAAAGAGTGCCTCGATTGATATGTGCATCTTGCGACGAGGCCTGACCGTGTTCGAAATGAGAAAAGAGGAGTTTTTTGTATGCCGATCAACAACAGCAACAGCAAACTTGTCGAACTGATAAGAGTTGTATCAAGGTTAAATAAATTTACCTTATGTGTCTGGTTGATATGACAACATCTCCCTTTCTGATAAACTGTTCCAGCTCAGAGGAAGCAACTGTAGGCAGAAAAGATATAGTATTGCGTACATTATTATAAGATAATACAATTTAAACTGAATATTTACGATGTATTTAAAGAAAATATTTATTTCTTGTTTTCCATATAATCTAAAGGACTTTTTAAAATATGTATTCAAATTCCATTATTAATAGATTTTATGTTTTGAAACCAAAAATGATCGTTTATCAGTAATTCGCATATCACGTTACTTTCGCTCTGCACAAATTGTGTAAATACAATGTAATTTATTCCTGTCGCCTGGGCCTAGACAAACTTCCGCTATGGACAGTGATAAGTGATAGTAACACGTATCGATTACAAAATCAACGACAAACACCGCGGAAGAAAGTGAAAAGTTAAATCAAATAATGCCTCCTCAGATATTTGACATTAATAATCCTCTATCCGAAATACAAGAGCCACTTGCTCTATCAGTCTTGGGGCCTGGCACAGATTACGACACTTGGAAGTGTTTATTTTGGTCAGCTAATCCAGCCGCATGTTAACCCAAAAAGAAGCACACACATACATAGAAATGTAGAAAGCAAGAGCACAAGAAAGAGATCCGTATTTGCACAACGTAAATAGTCTGGTTGTAGTATGCATATATAGTATATATCTGTAGAATTTCACGCATTTGTGGAGTTATTTGTCATGTGTGTAGGAGCTGAGTGTGCCTTGACAGGCGCATGTGAAGTGACCTTCACGATATCGTGCCACAGCCGAGAGACCGATGCCGACTCCAACTTCGAGTTGCAATTGCAACTTGGTCAATTCGTGATCGAGCTAGCGCTAACGCTAACGCCAACGCCATGTTTGGGCCATGGGAGGTCGACTGCATCCAATGGACAATCAACAAGCCGACAAACAGACAACTGACAATTGGACAAACAGACAATCTGCCAACTGGCAACTGGAAACTGACAACTGGCAACGTTTGCCTTTTGGGATTTGCGCCTTGTATGATTTACATAAATCTTTGTTTGATTTGATTTTTTGGGCGATGCCAAGCAAGAGCAAAAACCAATAGCAACAACTGGCCAGCAAATATTTACACTGTTGGCTGGCTATCGCATGTTTACCCATAAATACAACGGTAAATACGACTATTACTGCCACATCGAACGGCACCTACCTGGATCCAGTGAGAGTGTCGCAACCTCCACCACGGCCAGGCCCAATGCGGCCAGTCCGATCAGCAGCACGCGCGTCCAATTCATCGTTCCCAGCCTCTACGTCTTGTCTTCACTTAAATTCACTTCACTTCACTTCGTCTTCCTCTTCCTCTTCTCTTCGTCTTCCTCTTCTTCGTGTGCGTCTGCGTCTTCTTCACTTCACTCTGATTTGTGCGTTCGTCCGCTGTAATATAAATAAAGTGCATAAGAAACGCAAGATCAAACAGAGATGCTGATGATGATAATGAAATACCCTGTTATTTTACAGCTGTAAACTTAAAAGCATTGAGTCTACATTGCTAGACATTTTCGTATGCGAACTCACTTAATACTCTACCAAAAATAGTTTATCAAACACTGCAAAATTTCATATATGTATTCTTCTTCCCATTAAAAAATTATGTCTTAACGGACAGAATAAAGATCTTAAATCATAAAAATGTGTGCAATTAAATGCCTCAATATCAATTTATCTCAAAAAATCAAAATTTCTCGTCTTCTAATTAAAGAAATATTAAATTAATTCCAAAATGAAGATCTTAAATCATAAATAGTGTATAAATAATTACGAAAGTAAGGATCTTAAATCATAAGAATGTGTTCAAATAAATCCCTCAATTCGAATGTGTTACATACTCTCTCTAAAAATCATTATACGATTGCTATACTACAAAAAAATTTCCCATTTTTATAAAATTTCTTGCATTTCTTCTTCTTAAGAAACAGAAAATAAAACCAAAAGAAATATCTTAAATCATAAATAAAGTATAAATTAGTACCATAGTAAAAATGTTAAATCATAGGAATGTGTTCAAACAAATCTCTCAACTTTGTTACACACTCGCTCTTAAAATCAATATACCCTCAGTGAGATTAGCTAAAACACAGACACAAAACACTCAGTCGGTGGTTGTTTATTTACGTTTAAAAATAAAAGCCCCATAAAATGCATTGCGGCTGCTGCATAAAATCGCATAAAAATAATAAATAAAATTCAAATTAAATTGTTATAACGTGTATATAACCAAGAAAAACTGTAATAAAATAAAATCAAAATTTTTCCAAAAAAAACGAAATGATCGCGACATTCTCAAGATGCTCAAACATACATTTCTATGGTTGGATATCGTTGGATATGTCGACGCCTTGTAGGGCTTTTGGTGCCGGAAGTGTTGCTCCGGTATCACCTATAGATATATATCTGTAAATCTATGTATATCTTTCATCTATATGCGGCCATCTGTAGGCGTAATAAAGCATTTGCAGCTTTATTTTTTTCCTTTCATTTATATTCTGAATTTTGTTCTATTTCTTTGATTTTTGTTTTATTTTTTTGGTTAGCTTCTGTTATTTTAGAGTTTTCGACGAGATTTATGTTGGATTTTTGCAATCATTCTTTCGTCGGTTCGTGTTAGTTAAATAAATGTTTAGTTGATTTGCTTTTGGCATCTTTTTCGGTTGCTTTTTCAGGTGCGTATTATACGGCGGAAGCTTAAGCGGAAAATGCCTCTACACAAGGTGAGGATTTGTGTTTTTGTGGCATTTTTATGTTTTTGTAACGCATTTTTATTTGATGTGTGTGTGAAATGTAGCATTCTTATTTTAAATATTAATAAAAAATTGGACAAGAATAAACCAGAAAGCAGCATCTGGACAGCATTAAAATAATTCCAATAATTCCAACTGAGAACAACGAGAAAATATAGAGTAGAGGCCATTTTCTTAGTTTCAGAATAGAAAAAAGCGATTTGTACTAAATAGAGTTAATTTTAATATAAAAACATATTAATGTTCGAAACGAAATTAGGTCAGGTTAGGCCTGTCGATACCTTCAGTAGTTAGACCGTTTTGGATCCTTAGTGATACCGGTTAAAACAAAATTTAGACTGTAAAATTTATCAATTCATTTGTTAAATGCTCTTTTTCCTTAATTTCTTTATTTTCGAACGCAGTTGTTAACGGAACACCTCTTCATTAATATGAGAACTGTGATGATAATAAATGGGGCTGTAAGCCATGTATTAGCTGATCTCTCGCACTACCATCACATTTCAATTACAGACCATAAATTGTACTTCTAACTAGTCAACTGTTTATCTTATTGCTCCATTACGACTCATTTTCCCACTCTCCACTCTACACACTTTCCAGACACACACACACACACTCACACACACACACACACACATGCACATATAGAATTTGAGAGAATTTCGATGTGGCCAATAAATAAACCCGTTGCAGGAACGAAAAGAGCTACCGTCAATTGAGGTAATTTGTTATCGGGTGCTTAAATCCACTACCTCTGATCAAAGGCTTCACTTTGGAGCCTTGCTCACCTTGCTCATAAATTGTGGCCTAAAAGTTACACACTCATTCGCGAACACACAAAATTTAAGAAGCGTTGAAATAGATTAAATAAATTCACATTAATTGGCATCAAAGAAGGCGTGATTTAAAAACTCAACAAATAAAGGGGATCGAGCATCGAGCAGCGAGCATCGGAGATCGTCAGGTATTAGACAATCATCTTACTAGAACAAACAGAAGAGATGCGACTAAAAAAGGTATAGCTAGAATGTGGTAACGGTTTTGAGTTCGAGTTCGAGTTCGAGTTTGATTTGATGTCGTTATGGCCTTACATGAAACGTAAAGTCAAGAACTTCTGCCAATACTGGTCCAAAAAGTTGAGCGACAGTTATGGATTTATAGTAGCTTGGCTTGCTCGCCCTACCTCTCTTTCTCTTTCGCTCTATCTCTCGTTGAGACTCTTTGTCTAGTTATGACCATGTTCTAAGACACGCTTAATACAATGTCACTAAGTCAACACACAGACAGATAGAGTGTGTGTGTGTGTGTGTGTGTGTGCCATTTATGGTTGCATTTGCAATTGCCAGTGTTGCAACTGTTGCATGTAGGCAGCTGCAGTGTTGTAAAAGCCACTCTAACTGAGAGCTTTTCAAAGTAGTCTAAGGTTTTTATGTGGCATCTGACGGGGTTTATTGAGACCAGGGATTATGTGTGTGCGTAAACATCTTTAAAGGAACAGCTGCCGCATCTGCGCTTCAGAAGAAAAGAACAACTGCAAAATTTATGAGCAGCCTATTTTGATAAAAAAAAATAATCATAATACTGCTTGAGTTTTTCTATAGATACTACATGAACATAATATATATATATATATATAAATATTCTTTTATAGTATTTTCAATCACACGAACTTTCAGAAACTTTATCGTATAAAGCAATCTCTATGTAGATTCCGCTAAATCGTTTGACAAGTTTGAAGCTTCCATTTGTTGCCTTGAAGAGTCAGGTCAAGCGTAAGGCCGTAATACTATTTAAATGTTTAGTGAAACGTATAAATACAACAGATTGAACAGTTAAGATTGCTACTGACAGTTGTAGCTATCCGCAGCTACCGCAAAGGCAGAACATATCCCACCGAATGTCAACCGAAACGAAAACCCCGAAAAAAATCCCCACTTGGAGCAAAGTCATCCTGACATGGGCAACAGCTAAGAACACATAATCCTCTGTCCGAAATTTATTAAATACTTTTGTTTATTATAGACATATATATGTATATATACGTATAGAACGTATGCATAGATCTTTGTCCAGCACCCACGCAGTAGGCCTAAGTCGAAAAAGATCTTCCAATAGTTGACAGAGTGAGTCGCCACAGAGACGGCGTCCCATCAACCTAATAAGTCGCGCAAATCAAAAACTACACAGTGAGTGTGTACAAATACACAAATATATATCTACATTGATTGACGTTTAATTAAGCAAAGCCAAATTCACAGACGGAAGCCGCCAATGCCGAAGGCTGCGATTGAAACCACAGACGCCGAACTCTGTTTAACTGAACTGTCACCCAGATGAGATGCCTCGGCTTTAGACCCTAGACAGATTTTCCAATTTTCGATCGACCGAACAAGTTTGCAGCGGCATCAAAACAAAAGGCGTTACTTATATATCATCAACATCATATCGGGGAAATTTGATGCTTATCGGAAAAGTCATTTCAATAAGATCGAATCGCAACTGACAGCCGACACTCTCTGTTGTGGCAGGTAATGTACGGCAAACTGGACACGTTCTCAGGTGGGTTGTATATGAAATAAACCCCATATCATACTCGTACTCGTGCTGAATTAGTTGATTATTTTTCAAACATTCTTGATGCAGTCATTCTAACAAACGCAGGCTACTCGTATAACGTTTTAAATTTATGCTCAATAATAGTAACTCCAATGTTTTGTTTATCATTTGTAATAAACATAAAATCAACAGCAACAACAACGACAACGACAACCGACATGACTCATCTGCATTTATAGTTGGGACAGCCCTCGTATATGGCATTAGAAATTCAAATATTTTGACTCGCATGCAACATCTACTCCACTCTATAGAGTCTGTCCCCCAGGGCGATGAAAACGGCGCAAAAATATTGAAGAAGAAGCAAAAGATGCATGAAAAACGCGATCTGATGCTGCTGCTGCTGTTGATGATGCTGTTGTTGCTGTTGCTACTGCAGCTGAGCTTTTGGTGTGTTGTTTGTGTTGTTGATGTTGTTGGTGTTGTTGGTGTTGTTGGTGTTGCTGGTGTGTGGCGTGTGGGTAGGACAAGTTTCGCGCTGCCGTCGCCCCAGGCGTCGTGTCACTGAAATCAAATCAGCCGCGTTTAAATGCTCAAGCCGAATACTCAAACTCAAACTCATACTCATACTCTCAGACTCTCATACTCATGCTCAAATCTCAAATCTCAGCTCCCAAGTTGAGCTCCAACTGCAGCTTGTAGCAAACGGGCAAACCTGCTGTCAGTTGCTGGTTTGACACGGAAAAAAAGCGGCGCCTACGCATCTGTATTATGGACCCGGCCCCAAAGAGTGTGCAATAGTACATAACAGAGAAAGAGAAACAAAAATAGAGATAGGGATAGAGAGAGAGGAAGCGAGGGAGAGAGAGAGAACGAGAGTCTTCCAATTTAAGCTGCGCTTAGGGAAATTCTTCAGCGGATTTTCGTTTAGGCAAAATCAAACTTTCTTTGCCTTTTGTCTAATATGACTTTTTCTCATTTTCCAGGCTTTAATTGAAAATATAGAAAAGAAATGAGACGAAACAGAAAAAATAAGACTGAACCAATTTTCTATGGTATCAACATCCACACGGTGTTGCGTTCGCCTTCTGCGCCTGATAAATTGGTTTCATTATGGCACGAGCATAATAGATTTTCCACTTTTTTTTTTTTTTTTTGTGTGACTTCCGGCGCAATTTGAGTGGAATTTTGTTTTATGTAAAAGTGTCAAAATCCCAACGTCTAGGCACTTGACTTCGGCAACAGCTTCAATATCGATATATTTTTGTTATTTTTTGTATTTTCGTATTTTGGTATTTCTCTATTTAAATTTTTCGATTTACCAGTAGTTGACAGCTGAAAAGTTGATCTCTCGCTTATTACACATACAAACGATTTTCACGCTCTTTTTTTCGCTCCTATTTCATCATATTGAAAGGTCTGTCAATTATATAGCTATACACATATGACTATGATGGTGATTTTGAGTGGTTTTCTTTTTCGGTAAGATAATTGCAGCCTGACAAGCAGCGGCTCAATCAAACAACACCAATTCATATAAGAAACGTTAAACTGTAGAGCTCAATTAGAGCAGAAGGTTGCAAAATATGCACATTATAGTATATAATATATCGCATAGTGAGAGGAAAGAATCATAATCGTATGGGTTGAGATAATTCTAATTCAAAACTAATATTTGCCCACTCATAAACACACTTCATTCAATGGGAAAATAAACTCTGATTTGTATCATTTTTTAAAGTGTAAATCAAAATTTTATATCATTTTCTATAAACAATCATCTATGTCTTGTAACATGAGGAATTTTATATTCTTTGCAGCGCCCTAATCCGAATCATATATGAGTTTATAAAGTGCTGTAAATTGTCTTGTAGAATTTATCACAGGCATAAAAGCTCAAACAAACACAGCTACTATGTAAGCTGGACGAATTTAATACACCCTATTGTGTTTAACGGGTGTGTCACAAGTTTGAAGTTATAATTAAATGATTTATTCAAAATTCTTTAGTTTTGACAACTGTCAGCAGAAAAGAAAAACTCACTTCAAACATGCCATAAAAAAACAAAACATAATGCCAATAACAAAGATGATGAGTAGTATATGATCAGGTGATTATCTTGGCCATTATTTCGACTGAATCTATAGAAGCAGATTCTCGACAAAATATCAAATTATAATTCAGTTAACACCGAAACCGCAAACAGGCAGCAAAATTTATATTTTTACTAATCTTTGGATCTAATCAAATGCGTATAAATGGCATTTTAATCGTTTTTCGTGCCATCGAAATTGGCGCCATATTACCAAATTCAAATGGCAGATTTGTATATATATAAATATTCGTTTTTTTTGGGTAAATCTGTCAAAACTGTTTAGAATATATTTAAGCTGTAATTAAGCCAAAAGCGAATGTATATCGAACAGCTATTAACTTATTTTGATGAACTATTAAAATGAAGTTTCGTTTCTGCCATCGAAACTTGAAATACGATTCGACGGCGACAATCTAAACGAATAAAAGACAGACACAGACTAAATCTTTTATTGTTGAATTCGATTTGAATTTGAATTGCAAATATATACATATACATATTTTGGCTTTTGTTGCCGAAATGCAGTCAATACAAAGCATAAAAATTTGTAGATCCACTGAAAACAGTCTATTGATGACTTTTACTTGGCGACTGACACCGATGCGACGATGCGCTAATTTGTTGCCACAATTTTCCAGTTAATTTGCATTTGTTTATGAACTCATAACTTGACTGCCAACCGGAAATTTCATTAAAAGCAATATTATTTATGTTTTAATAATGCCACAGGCACAAACACACACACACATATACTCCTCTCCCGATCTCTTGCTAGTACCATATAAGGCGAACTCTATTATTGTGGTAGTGCATATGCCACTACTGGCCATAATATTATGGCTACGAATCATCAACCACAAAGTCTAATATATTCAAAATAATAAAAATAACAACAGAGAGAAAAAAAAATCAAATAAAGCAGCTAGCCCAGCTAACCGCAAAGATCTCTTCGGAAACATCGTCGAGGCAGTTATAAATTGTTATGGTAATGTTAGCCGTGGGCGTTTTTTAATTGAAATTGCTTGGAAGCAGTGCCAGAAACAAAGGCTTATACAATAATATATAAATATATACTATATATAAAACTAAGTTTTGGTTATATTGTGATTAAAGCTTAGGCAAAACAAACTGGAGAAATTCCTCTAAACCACAAAAGGGAAGTGCCATACAAAGTATCGCTTCTGTTCAAATAAATATACCCTAAAATAATTTGAATTTAAGAAATTGTGAATAACAGAACATCTCTGTCAATCCGACTGCACTGAAAACTATTTCAACTTTATGTTCCTGTTCGTCTCTTCTGTATTTTGAGAAATTGTCCTCAGAAAATTATTCAAATATAAGTTTATGGATATGGCAGCATAAACCTCAACCTGCTTTTAATATGTGTGGAAAGACTGGTAATTAATAGATTATAACTCGGCTATGGTATTTATGGCGCCAATGCAGATAAAGCTGGAGATCTTGAGATTAATACAAGCGACACGGTTGTTGTCGATCGCAGCCTGTAGCCGAACTGGGTGTGTCTAATTAATATGTATCGATAGGATTTGTATTACAATAACAATTAGCATGATTTACTATCAGATATCGAAAGGCGGTGAAATGCGAGTTTTCCTCAGGCTCATAATTATATTCATAAATTGGTCAATTAATATGGCTAAAATTACAGCGAAATGTCGATAAGTTATTGCGTCTCCGGCAAAGGTTTTCATCTTTTGAATATGTAATAGGAAATAAAACCCATGCCGAATGGGAGTTGATTCAAGATAAAGAATTTTGTTGAATTTTTTATATTTTTGAATTTTGAATTATTATTTAATTTCTCACACAAATCATAGCAAATGATATTTTAGCCAAAATGAATATAAATCAATTTTCATTATGCAAATATTTCTAAGAGTTAGAAAATATAAAAAATTGCTTTATAATTTATTATTAATTGGATTTATAGAAAATCGTTTAATCATATTTCGAATTCACATAACAGATCTCCTTTTCCCTGTCTTCATTTTACTTTCGTTTGCGTCGCTTTCCAACACTTGCACCGCCGTTGGTGTCGGATTTGTGCTTAACCCACTTAACAACGGTTTTATGGCCTTCACACTCACCTCTTTGTCAAGGACGTTGCACGTAGCACGTTGCACGTTTAAAGTTTAACGTTTCCGCTTCTCTGTTTGCACGATCCCACCTTTTCGGAGCAGGGGCCGGAGGGGGGCCTTTCAACAGCTTTTTGTAGCAGCTTCTTAGTTGTACGTAATTGCGACAGCTCCTTGAACTAGCGCTCCATGCACTTATTGCTGACAACGTAAATGTATTTTAGACAATATCAACAACTTAAGTTTATTTTTAGGAGTCGTGCCACACCGAGAGAACACTTTAGGTTTCCTGAAATAAGATTATATTCGGGATATAGCATACAATTTATGCACTGGTTGGGTAAAAGATCAAACGAAAGGCCTCTAGCCTTTAAACGCGCACTAAAAGTATCAATAATAAAACGAATGCATTAAAAACTTGAAAACCCTTTTTTTCCACGGACGACACAACATAAACAACACCAAAAGCAAAATAACAGAAACATCCAGACACACACACACATACACACATAACATATACGCGCTCGTCAAAGATCTTCGTTCAGATTGATTTTATTAGAATGAACAGCACACGCGACGTTCGGCACGAGGCGACGATCCTCCAGCAACTAAACACGAGCTCCACTCTGCGGATCTGAGATTCCGAAGCCGACGGCAACTGCATTGGCAACGGCGACAACAGCTACGACTACGATCGTCGTGTAGGCTGTGCCGTTCGGTGTTCGTGCTAATAAAAATTAAAACACTTTTATGCTATTAACAACAAGAATAAGAACGTAAACGCGAACGCTAACGCTAACGCGAACCGATGACGCAGTTACCTTGGCAGCCAAACGAAGGAGAATGAAAATGGAAATGCGATTGAAAATCATTCCGCGGCGCAGCGCATCGTCTGTCAAAATGCAGCCTATCGACAATTAAACAAACACTCTGCGTTCACCGGAATCTGTTAGTATTTATGTTTTAATCATGCTTCACAAATACCGCACAACATTAAAAGCTGCCATAGATCACAATCGCAGAACGATGACAAAAGTCGCGTACGCATTGTATCGATAGTGTCGCGTGCGCGCCTTTACCGTTCGATCGCTTGCCTACCTCAACCAGCTCTACCTCATACGTAGTGTCGTGTTCAACGTGCAAACGCACACTGAAGGGTAACACAAACAGCGACAACAACATCGCAAGCAGCGGCTGCAGCAACTGTTAACGTTGGCGTCGACGTCGACGGCGACGGCGACTGCGATGCCGACAGCGACAACGACAGCGACGTCGCCTTACTGCATTTTGTTTTGTTCTCAGCTGTTGTTGCTTTGCCTGTGCTGCTGATGCTGTTACAACTTGTTGTTGCTGCTGTTTTTGTTGCTGGTAACTTGTTGCTGTTTTGCTTTGTTATGGGGAGAAACGCGTTCAGCGATAGAGCAGAGCAGAGCTGTAGTATTTTGTCTTCGTTTGTGTTTCTTTTGACGCGTGAGTAAGCTGAGACGCCCACGTGCAAATTTGGGTAGGCGAGAATGGCTGGGGTTGCCAGATTGTTCGCAGGTCGTTTTGCGATCGTATTGAAGCATTGTGAGATGGGTTTAATGTAAAAGCTTATCAGGTGATCGATGAGCTTTTGAATATGAAGATTAGCTATCTTTGAATAAATACTATTATATTATTTGTTACATGCACACATTCATATAATTAATTGTAAATTAATTTTAATTTGAAGAGTCTCATATACATATATTAACTATTCTTATGGGGCAGTACTTTCCAGTCAATTAAGCGGAACGATGGCTCATAAAGTTTGCTCTGTTTTGTAACAAATGAAACCCTGTTGGGCAACATTGTCATGACATGCCCATAAACCACATTCTGAACCCTTTTTATGCGTTCAGCCTTGCCACATTCCGGGACACCATCAAAACTTTCAACTTAAGAGCTCTGAGAGACACTTTGACAGGGCCTAGAAAGAAGACCCATAAACCGGCACGCTCTGCAATCATTAAAAGGCAAACAACAACCAAAATACTCGTAAAAATAACTAGACTCCCCATCTTCGACCCGCTGCCCTTACCAAACTATTCGATGCATATGGCACCTATTAATGACTACTTATGCACTACAAGTGTTGACTCCCTCCCGCCCTCTATAAAAGTGACAACAAAGCGATGCGTAACACGTCAGTAGTCGGTTCAAGTAGCCCCGCAGTCTACTTCAGATCCCCCCCAACCACCGATCAATCCCACACTCTACGACTAGTTCATCATTATGTCGCCAGCATGTCAAGATGCAAGCAGGCATTACTTATTGCTCTCATACTCTCTCACACTCTCATACTCACGGACCCACGTACTCTCATACATATATCACGGCGCTATAGCGCACACCCAGATCCAGGCAGCAGTTTCACATCATTATCATCATCATCCTCATTTTCATCGTCATCGCTGCATATATTTTTCCTTCTGCCTCTGTTGCATGCTGTTGTTTTTATATTTTTTTCTTTCCGTCTTTCTTTTATTTTGGACACAACGAACGACCACTTGCTGAAATTTCATTATGTGCGTGATTTATAAAAACGCGGACTAGAGATGGGCACCGCGTCTTATTAGAGGTGTGTTCAGTGTGTTCAATTTAATCGAAAGGAACAGCAATCGGAATATCAACCACAAGGAACTTTCAAAAGGCTATTAATAGATTCAACATAAATAATAGTTTAAACATGTAGAAATTATGAACATATATATAATATACTTATTAATATATATTGTGTACTATATTTATAATCGAATATGGAATGTTAGGCTATAACTGAACATTTCAATAATCGATAAATTGCATTTATTAATGGAGTTCTTCCTATAGGCCTTACAGTTCATAGATCTGCATGTAATCCAGTAAAGCCCAGTACACGTCCATCTCTAGTTGCAGTTGGTGCTTTTGCTTTTGCTTTTGCTCTTGCTTTTGTTGGGTTGTTCCCAGCATCTCTCAGCATCTCCGACAACGGCCCACGCACATTTTGACGGCGCTACAACACGGCTCGCATGTTGGCTACCCTAGAATGTTGTTGCCTTTGTTGTTGATGTTGGCGATGTTGTTGCTGTGGATGGTGTTGTTTGTCGATATTTGGTTGTTGTTGTTGCTTTTGTTGTAGTTCATTTCGTATTAATCATAAAATTGTATTATTAACATGTTTATTTTTTCGGTCTTCAAGTTTCGATTACATGCATTCCTCCGTTTATTGTGACTTCAGTGCGTGTGTGTGAGTGCTTTATGAATGTGACTTTGTTGTACAGTGTATCGAAAGTGAGCCACTTTCTAACACTGCCAACAAACGGCTACCCCTTCAGGCTCTTCAGCGGGAAATGTCGTTTATGCCTAGGCCCCGTTAATTGGGTTAATCTCGAGCTCCTACGGTTGCGGTTGCAGTTGCAACAAAAAGTGTCGCATCAGATTGCGTAGGCGTGCGGTAGTCAGCATAAACCAGGAGTATTATGACAGCTGTAAATATTACGACTACCCAGTGAACGAAAAAGAGAACGTCTAGGATAGACAGACAGAAGACAGTAGACAGTAGACGGTTAAGGAGCAAACCAAAACATTTAGTAATCAATTTTAAGTGCCGCAGGAAGTTTAGTGGTACTTACATTAATCCAGGCTGATTTAAGCATACAGTTTATTTGACTTTCTAAGACACTTGAAATCTGTAAAAGAAAAAATTGCGGAAATATAGATTATAATAAAGATATATAGATTATAATAGAGATATTTCCAAACTTGTACCAAATTGAAGGAACTCATAAAAAGCCTAAAGACCAAGTTCAACAGACAACAAAACTAGTTAAAGGTCAACGATGATAAAGACAGCTGAATTGCCCTGAAATGGAACGGGTTTCCTATTGATAGTGATATTTCCCTATCACATATTCATCGTATATCTAATATCGTCTAATAAATATTTAAAAGCGCGCACACACACGACCATATAATTAACGTCATCTCAGGCCATAAAGCGAATGATGAACACCGTCTTAACAAAAGATCAAATGCAAATAGAGACCCCCCTGGCAAATAAGCATAGATAATATAGGGTGTAGACAGACTCTACCTGATCATTAAATACACACGTTAAGATTCTTATTGTTGTATTTTTTTTTTTTTTTTTGCTATTTTTATGTAATTTTACATTCAATATTCTGGTTTGTCTGTGTTTTTTATTTGTATTTGTGTTTATGAATAAATTAGTTTAAATTAAGCAATAAGGCAACTAACTAGAGTATCTAAGATTACGTGCTATTACGTCTTAAGCGTATTTTATGATAGCTTTTAAGCATTTCAAATGACCGCAGATCGAAATATTTCAATATTTTCAATCTGTCGCATAGTATTTTTGTGTTAACATTTAAACATTTTAATCAGTAACTTAAATGCCAAAATCAATTAAACAAAGCCTTTTATACCAAGCCGCGCTTCGAAATATGATTAAACGGTAGCAGCTCCTAATTATGTTGTTCCAAATATTAACCTGTAGTATATATATGATATATATGCAATAGTTTAGGTTTTGTCCACATGCTCCGTATTTGGTTCCACAGTCTCGCCACAACTGAAAAAACAAGAGAATACAAATACATTAGTTCATTTGAAAAATGTCTAATCTTAATTGTTAGTTCATTTTAATGTTATTGTTGACACCGAGTTATATATGGGTTTTTTTACTAGGTTGCCCAAATGGGGCATAAACTTCGCATATGTGTTACTTAATGACAATTCGAGGTTGCGATGAAATAGCGATTAAATGCATATTTTACAGGATGATGCAACCTCCAATACAACAAATGGAACGCTCCAAAGTAAACGTAAATAAGTATATTTAGATCAATAATCTGTTTGAATTTAATTGAAGCTTTAGCAAAAATAGAGTACACACTACTGCAGCATAGCGCAGCACCACAATTTCGCTTTCCCATTGTGGTCAAAAATAAAACATTTTGCATGTGGCACCACCGCGAAATCACCAATAGTACATAAAGTGCGGCAATTTATGTGGCGGAGCCCAGAGTGAGAAAACGCAAATGAAAAGCAATGTTGATGATGAGGCGTCGAAAGAGAGCAACAGATAGAGAGAAGAGGTAAACAGAGGTAAGAATGCATTTACTTGGGGCAAATGATGGGCTTCGTGGATGGCTCCAGGCACTTGGCGGTGACAACACTGACACTGACGTCGTCATTAACATCCAGCTCCTTGGAGGCGGGTGGCGGTGCTGTGGCTGTGGCAGCTGGCGACTGTGCGTCTCCGCCAGCGCCATTTGTCTTGAGGCGCACCACATGTGCCAGCTTTGTGGTTGCCGCCACTGCAGCAGCCACCGTATTGCCATTGCCGTTGGCTATGGGTTTTTGCAGTAGCTGATTGGATGAGTCCAGACGCTGTGACAGCGAAGTGTGTCGATTGTTGACTGACTGCAAAGAAGAACGAGCGAAAGGTAAGTAAAAAACAAAAGCCAAAGTTAAGAAATACAATATTCATTTTATGGGTTACGATCGTGACACGAGTTTATTATTTTGCATATAAATTATTTGATATTAATTAAATTGTATCGATAGGTAAGTTATAAAAAAAGGGAGATATAAATCAGAAACCGCCAATATGATCTTTTATACTTCGTTATTCATAAGAGTCTGAACTGCACACACCAAATCAATTCACTATGATCTTAGCGAATGAGAAAGGAAGGATTAGCAAAAAGTGAGAATAAGTGATATCATCTATTTTCCGAAAAGTAAGGACAATTACAAAAAAAAGGAAATGTTTTAAAAATGCCAGAAAAGTGGGCGAAAAGTTGGCGAAAAGTTAAAAACTCCTTTATTCTATTGAACTCAATTTGTATTTTCGGCGCATTTTGGCATTCAATCTTTAAAATCTAGCTGATGTGGATGGCAATCCCAATATATTTTATTAAAAGTGGTTAATAGAATTCCCTAATTTTCAAATATTCCAATTAAAATCCGTTACAATAGTATTTCGAATTCAAATGCACAATAAAGTTAACTTTAGAAAGGACAGATTTTCATTTAGGTGACGTTTAGTTTAATCCGGAAAAAGCTAAATTACCAACTCTTGTGGGTAAATACGTATGTGACTATATTGCTATCAATTGTAAGCCTTGCTTCGATGAATTCGAATCGATATTGATTCAATACTTTGCACTCACCACATTATTGTTGTTGTTCATGCGGCCACGTATATTGTATAGCCCATAGACCAAGGGGTTCATGCAGGAGTTCGTCGATGCAAAGATGAAGAGAGCCTTGCGTACCAATGAGTTCACCTTATCCACCGACGATTTATCCAGGGAATACCACATACAGATGAAATAGTATGGTGTCCAACAGATAATGAACACAATCACTATCGATATAGTCATCTTCAGAGTGCGTTTCTTGGCTCGACTGAGCACATCATCGTTAGAGCGACGGAAACGCTCCGCAATGACATCCTTCAACACACGCTGATTCTTGCGATAGATCTCCAAATAGATGGCACCGTAACAGTAAATAAACACGATCAAAGGAAACGCGTACATGGCGCACATCGTGGCCAACTGATAGAGCCAGTTCTGGAATTCACTCACAAACGAATGAAATGTGACACATTGAAAGTAGCCTTTGACGTTCGGATGTTCCTCCAGGTGGAAGAGAAAGGCCTGTAAGAGTCGATGCCAGAGATAGTGTGATGACAGAATACACAAACGAAAATTGTATGTATGTACATTCGTAAAATATATTTAATATATTTAGCGCATATTATTTGTAATTAGTAATTAACTTGAACCGATTTCACTCACTTGTGGAATGCTGCATAGTACGGAGCCCAGCCAGGCGCATGCCAGCATAACGCGGCCGCGATTGTAGGATCTTTGCAGTGGTTTCAATATGGCATAGTATCTGGAGATCGAAATGAAATGAAAAGAAAAGTTACGAAAAACTTTGGACAGTTTTGTCGCTGTTGCCGCATTATCTGGCCATCAATTTGGATCCATTAGCGACATTATACTTGCAGACGTCGCGACGTCGACTCACCTGTCTAGAGAGATACACACCATGACAAAGCTGGACAAGTAGAGTCCAAAGACACGAAAGAAACTCATGAGTCGGCACATGAGATCCGTTGAACGCCACTGCACAGTCCATGCCCACGCAATCTCTAGCGGCATCAGGAGAAAAGTCACCATTAGATCGGCAATGGCCAGATGCATTAGCATGATGTCAATACGCAAGGGACCCCTCAGCCGGCGCTTGGTCAACAGATACAACACTGTGCTGTTGCCAATTGTTGAGATCACAAAGAGTATGCTGCGAAAGGGTACAAAATGCATTGGAAACCATAGAGCCGATTAATCGCTTCGATAACCAAAAGTCCACCAAAATGAAAGAAAAACCTAGTGGGTGACTCGATGCGTGGGTAACTTGGGTCTGATAATGTAGGTCAGGCAATTGCATGAATCATTGCATCGACTTATGTTATAGGTTAGGCAATTACATTACTTAAGAGCGATAATAAGAGATATAATAAAGCTGAGTGTACTACACCCTCTCAAACAGTATAGGATACCATAAAACAAAATTGTAGATGTGCTAAAAGAGACAGTATGGACAGTTTAACTTTTGTAAGGGAAATGTTTTCACACTCACTATACATGACTAAATTTTATTTCTGAATATTCTATTCGAGATTAATATTATACATATTATATGTTGAATAATAAGCAAAACGATTAAAATCTTTAGTTTATTGATTACTAACCTCCTAGAAACAACTTAACATTTATTAGTCGAGTGCTTGGCTATATTACATATTCTTTACAAAGACTACAACCGTTATTCTATATTACACACTATATATGCACATGGAAATTTCTTAAGATCATTTTGTTGTTATTTTTGTGTGTAAGAGCAATCAGCTGTATTCATCTTTGTAAAATGTTCGAATCACTCTATCAAATCGAACCCTACGCTGAACCACATCGTTCAAATTCCAAGTGAAAATTATGAAAATGCTGCAGACAGATAGACAGATGAACACGACATGATTTATATTTATTTATAACTAGACACATCTACAAGTATAGCAACACCTACACCTACTCAACTGATAAGTTTAGAAAAATGCATGGCCAATCGACACGTTATCAACATCACAGCCAAGCAAAGCACAATAATGCAGGTTTCGGGTTCAACAGGGCTCAGATGGGCAATTTGAGTGGTTGATCTCACTCTTGAGTAGGAAGTTTTAGATTGTACTATATGTATGTTAGATGGGATAGTACTCACCTGTAGACTGTTATGGATAGCCGATGGCCATCATTGAAGATCATATCCTTGGAAAAATGCATTGTGCCATTTGTATTGGTCACGTTCGACCAATCACTCAGTATGCGATGATCATTTTCAATTTCATTCACTTCACTGCCCTGGGTCATGTTTTTCAGTTCAAAGCAAAGCGGCGCTAACTTTTCGATCTGATTTCGATATTTTCACAATTATATTATATGTATGTGCAGTATTGAGCGGGAAAAATATAATATATGATTCTTACAAATTCCACGCGCTCTATAAATCGCTATTTAAGTCGTCTATTAAAATGATATAGAAAACATTAAAAAACGTACTTAGTAAACATAAACAAACAATATCATATTTATATATGAAGTGTATAGGCAAAAAATGAATATTTATTATTGTTTATATTTAGAAGTTTCCATTTGGCTGTGTTTATTCTTATTATTTAGACAACAAACGGATATATTAGTTAGTAAATTCAATGCTACAACAAGAATTTAAATTACTTTTCCACCAAATTTAAGTGTAATTTGAGTGTAGAATTTTTTGTAATATTTGGTAAGTATTTATTTTAACAAGCAAAATGTTTTAGCTATTTCGTACTGGTATAAGTATATGAACAGCCACTCCCGACTGTAGCACTATTGCACATTATATGCACATATTTTCCATACGAAACGCGTGATATTTTCATTGTCGTTTAAGCATTGCAATCGAATTAGGGCTGTTAAAGAGTTCTTCCAATAATGAGGTTCAAATGAATGTGATTATTTAATATTATTAAACTACATTGTATATATTTTATTTTCGCATTCTGTCAAATGCAATGTTTTGTTTTCGAATGACGCCCCAGTGACAGGGTTGTGCGCTAATCACACAATGAAAATAAACTGAAATATATTTAATGTATATACTAGCTCTAGCTAATAGATGATTTCTGGGTTGGTGCGCATCCACTCGAATACAATTTATTAATTAATTTCACTCAATTTGTTGAACTTGTTTGCAGTCTTCTGCTTCTGTTTATACAAAGTTCAAGAACATGTTTATTATTGTTTTGATTTTCGGTTGCATTCGGTTGAAAT
>JBANCZ010000555.1:0-32950 GCA_037040025.1 Sphaerogastrella javana
CGCTCTTTAACTTTTCCAGCATTCTTTGTTTTGAACAATGGAATTGTATCCGATTTGATTCACAAAGAATTTACTTACCGTCTAATTAATAGCGGCAAAAGCCAAACGGCATTTTTGCTTAATTTGTGTTTTTATTATTCATGTTTGTGTTTTTTATTTTTTAACTGTCCTCACAAAATGTATTTACTCATATCTACGAACATAAGGTGCAACATTGCTTGTACGTTTTTTCGGCCACATAATTTTTGGGCTCATCTTTGCTCTGTGGCTCATTTGCATAGGCGTAGATAGAGTTGAGCGTGTGAGAAAGAGGCAATCCTTATATACGACATTAGTTTAAGTACGCGTTACGTCTAGAGTTGCGTATCAGGCTTAATACAAATAACATTTACTCAGTAGAAATCATCAGACATTAGCAGTGTCACTGTAATAAACTGTATCTCTTATAACTACCGAAGCAATTTATGCAACCCTACGAATAGTATAACAAATTGGTCACTATATTTCGCACAATTGATAAGATCGCTATGCAGAATAGCTAAGCCAAATCAATTAAGCTTAATTTTTATTTACTAGTATACATTTTATATTGCACACACTTTTTGAGCCGCCTTACGTATTACAACGAAAAAGAAAAGTGGAATACATAAATTGGCTTACCTTAACTTTGTTACATTTTTGCTGTAATTTTCGTTTGTTCTATTTGACTACCTTATTGCTACTTTTTGCTATGTTTTTGTTATTATATTTTATTTAAATTTCTGTTGTATCCGTTCAACCTTCATTCAACTCGTTTTGTTCTCAAATCTTAATATCCTCTCTACCTAAACCACAAATTGTTACCTCTGGTCATCCTTCAATTTCCCCTTTTTTCGCATATTTCCACAAAAATAAATGAATAATAATTATATATATATATTTATATATATATATGTATTTATATTAAAAGCACATGATTTTTTTTATTTTTAGCACGGTTAGCTTTTTAGGGTCCGATAATAAAAAATGAACGAAATATGTCATTATATTGCACATACAATAAAAGCCATGTACGCATAAGCTCCACAATTAAGGTACTACAGATTTTCCCAGTGTACTACGGAATGGTGAGTGAATTATTTTACACTGTGCGAAACACTTTGCAAACATAAAATATTTCAAGTAATAAAATTCAATTGCTTTTTGATCATTTTAACTGTAATCGTTAGAGATTTTTAGTATTTTGGTATCTTATTTATAAATTGATCTCTTTAATTTTTTTTCCTATGTTTTCTTTTAGTCTTCTGATTCATTCATTCAATAATTTTGTTATTCTAATTTCAAATCGAATTTCAAAACCAAACTTAGAATAGACCATACTTCTAAGTGGAATTGAATAGTGTAGCACATTTATTAAAAGCAGCAAATAACTCGGGAATATTGAGAATTTTGTTCATTGCGACGTTGTCAAGTGCTATGTTGTTTGCTTTTAACGCCACACCTATCTCATACGTCAACCGACCGCACCAGCTCCGCACCTAATCTAAGCCACAAAAATTCGAGGTTCCCGAAATATTGCGATTGTTGCCTGCTTGGTTGCCGTGTCCCAAATATAACTTGACAAACAGAGGCAAATTTAAAAGGCAAAGCAAAGAAAAAGGGAGGGAGAGAAAAAGAGAGAGAGAGATCGAAAAAAAAACAAGGAAGTGTAGGATGTAACATGCGCTAAAACGGATTTGTCCTTGCTAAAGAGCTGAAAATTCTTACGGCGACAGAGACAGAGTGGTTTGCTCAGAAGCACTATAAGACTTGGTTGCCTACGAAGAAGGGCAAATGATTCGGAAAAGTACGAACAGAAAAAATTGGTACAGACGAAGATACAGTAGCACTAGGGCTGCACTTGGCTTGGTGCTGCTTGACATTATTGAATCCAATTAACGCCTTCGAAGTGACAGTTCAAATTTACATAAAATTGACGGTTCTGACAGTGGCGCACTTGCACGAAGGAGCTCAGGCTCTAGTCAGGCAGCAGCTGTTTGTATTGGTGACTGATGATTTCTGTTGTAATCGCAGTGGTAACATCGTTTTCACTTTCAGTCGCCAAGTCGTGATTCATACGCTTTAACTGTTTGATACTTTAAACCATATACGCAAAAAGTTTTACTTCAGTTGTTAAAAAGCCGAGGTATTGATTATAACTCAAACTGCTTAAGTTAGCTTTATTATGTTACAAATCCACTTCTACTAATTTTAGAACTCTATTAAGGCTGGAAATATAATTGGGGTCAGATATCTAAAATTTATATCTTACGATGAAGTGTGTAGAGTATAAAAATGTATATGTTTTGGAGATTTTTAATTACAGGCTTCCTAATATTCCAGGAGTGAGGGCAGGAATCCAAAATTTGAATCAAACTTGATCTGCCTGTAAGCAAAGCAGTGTTCGTGTCAAATATAAATACTGTAGCTCTTATAGTTTTTGAAATCTTGGTGTTCATACAGACGGTCGGACAGACGAACATGGTTCAATAGACTTGGTTTCCCTTCTGCAACGCCTGCTTCTGCATGTTATACACAAATCGACTTTGCATAAAGTTAATAGACCCCTATATGCTTTTTCAACACAGGGTCTATAAATTTCACTAAGAGGGAAATTCAAAAAGAATGACAGCAAAAGCACGCGACTATTCCAAATAATTTTTAGGCGCTACAAAATACAATTAAGAATTTAAAGAATATTTTTACCAGAATGACATACATATGTATATATACATATATTATGTATACAATAAATATAAATGAATGTATATGAAGGTATAATACATATTTCTATGCTTAACGGAGAATCATGTATTTTGTGAAATATTTACTTATTTTGAAATAACATTATTAAACAAAAATGTGTATTGAGAGATATTTTTTTAAGCTAGATTTTGGTGACATGTTTTAAACATACTTCAATCTATTAGTTCAATAATTATTTTACCTTATTTAATTCATTTTATGCACTCATTTTTTGAGAAACTGTTCTCTATGCGCGTTCAAATTTTATATATATGTCAGGCGTGCCCTTCCACATATCCCACCACTCGTCATACTTTGACCTATTTTTCTGTACTTCGGTTATACTTGACTTCACAACACTCACATTCTGATTCAGCCAGAGGCCATCCAAAGCGCTGACAGTGACATCTTCGCCTCTGGTCATCACACTTAGCAGAAAAATTTGGAGACGTTGTGGCGGAGTAGCTCACTACTGGGGTAGGTCACACAGCCTGTTTGAGTGACAAGATATTCGCATTGACGTCGCATTTTAATCTTAATCAGTACAAACTGAGTCAGCATCCAACCGGAATCTAAGTAACATTTATAAGATAAGTCGTTGTTATGTTTTTTTTTTTCACTTCATACAAGTCCGCCTGTGCGAGGACCACCCCGGACACTGATGTTGAAGCTGCTGACGCTGCTTCTACTACTTATCCCACTTACTACAATACTTACTACAATACTTTGACTTTAATTGTTTTCAGCAGTCAGGATATCATTTCAATCAACATTTTTTTTAACTATTGCTTCGTATGAGCAATAGCTCATACTACTTTTATTAATGTTTTTTTTTTTTTTTTTGTAGTTTACCAACTACTAATCTTGTACATTTGATACTACTCTTTAAACACTTCTTACTACTGTTATGATATTTCTTTAATAACTTTATCAGAATTTAAGTTATATTTTATTTTTCATTTATTATTTATTTTAATTCTAATTGTATGATATATTTTTTATATCGTTTAATATTACTCGTTTTAGTGTCCGTTTATTTATTTCTTGTACTGCTGCTCCAATAACTTTTTTATATAGTTCTTCTTGAGCTTCCTTCATATCTTTACTTATTGCATACGGTTCATCTAATTATTTCGACCCGTTTTAGATATATTAGTGCCTCCTTAATTCACTTTACTTAATTTCATCAAGCCTCTCCATCTATTCTATATTTCTTTAATTAATGCTGTTCTCTTTGGATCTTCCACTTAACTCAACCAGTGGGAATAGTCCCAAAATCTCAGCTATTTATGCAATTTTAACTTACCCTAATTGATGTATAAAATCTACTAGTCTCATAATCTAGCACTATAGAATCGACGTCAAGATTTTTCCATCGTCTCTTCTTTCACTTCGTTTTCATTTGCTAATTGTACAGATTTGCTTTTTAAGTGACAAGATAAAGTGTCTTATATTAATCCAATACAGTATGTTAAAAAAAGCATATTAACTTAGTGCAAAGTAAAAGCCGAAAAGTAGTATAACAGACAGAAGTAAGCGAAACCGACTTCATACTTTAAAATTTAATGAAATCTTGAACAGGCTGACTGGCTTCAATTGAACCACATACAATTGCATTACATAACGTGGAATATAAAATTCTGCTCATTAAAGTTGCGTTTTTCGCCGGAGAGCAACAACAATTAAGAGACAGGTCATTTGGTGCGAGAAAATTGCAGTTGAGTGAATGAAAACATGATGAAAATTAACCCCTAATTGAACTCCAAACATTAAAATGTATTTCAATTGAAAAAAAGAGATTTTTCTAGAATAATTGCAAATCTTTCCACTGACACTAATATCTCTGTTGGACGAATATTTTGTATTGTATTGGTGAACAGACTTAAGGATGCCATATTTGATTAACCGCTTGATAAATTGACTTATGAAGTTAAGGGGAATTTCGATCGAATATTAGGCTTTTTGAAATGGGTGTTCGACAGGTTGGTGATTAGCTGATTGATGTATTTAAAAATTTAAACATAAATTGCAATTGACTTACCTGTGGGATAAACAATAATTGTAGCACGATTTTTGTTTCCCGCACCAATGAACGTGGCCATTGTCTGCGCTGGAAGAGTACCGGCAGCACCCACAACAGTCTCATCGGTGGAAGTTGCCGATGGCAGATGATTAATGGCGAAACCAAAAGCGGCACTTGCCGCTGTGGTTGAGGACTCAATGAAACCGCTTAGATTGCCTGCAGCTGTTGGCAGAGCGTTAATTGCATTGTATAGATTCATATTGACATTCAGATCGCTTGTACTAATAATGGTAGTGCTAAAGCTGCTGTTATTATTGTTGATGTTGTTGTTATTGTTGCTGTGACTTATATGTTGCTGCTGCAATAGGAATGTGTTGGTGGTGCTGCTACCGTTAAGAAAACTTTCCGTATTTCGAGTAGAGGCTTGCATCAATTTGGACATTAGATTTGTAACCGACCTGGGATTACGCTTGTCCAGCAGTCTCGGTGTCACTGCTGTTGTTGCTGTTCCCGCCAAATTATTAATGATTGTTGCTGTTGTTGCCGTCATTTTGTATAATATTTTTACAGCAAATTCATAAATTTCAATGAGCATTTGGACCGTCCCTTTTCGACTTCGAGTCTGCTCTGTCGGTTCGTTTTTGGAGGCTCTTCCACCTGCTGCTTCTTGTAATTGTTGTTGCTACTGTCTGCAATAGAAACACATGAAAAATAGCTTATTGTGGCTTTTCTAATTGCTTTAATGAATCATATTATAGCTTGGCTAACCAGAGGCTTTACATCTATGGAGGTGAACTATAAAGTTTACTTATCGCATTCCTCTTGAGCAAAAACTGCTTCTGGTTAAGTGTTAGTTTGCGAATGTGTGTGTGCGTTCGTGGGTGTGTGTGTGTGTGTGTATGCGTGTGTGCGTGTGTGCGTGGGTGTGTGTGTGTGTATAAAGATGTACAGCTGATTAACTTACAAACAGATAAATAGAGATCAGTGTACGCATTTGACATACCATATTACTGCAATTAAATGTATTGCTCAACTTTAAGAAAATCCCACAAATTTAGGTGAGCTCCACTTTAGAAGAACCAACTTAAAATATAGTATCTTTAAACAAATTACGCTCAAACTAATGAAAGCATGTTTAGATTGAGTGTAAAATCAACAGTTGTAGTAGCTAAAATTAAAATTGGAATTTAGCAGTATGCAAGAATTGCTAGAATTTATATTCAACTAATAAAGTAGCTGTTTTATTATAACAAGACATAACAATATCATATATAGTATATTATAATTTATACGTCTGATGGAAGCCCGAAAAGATACACTTATAGTGAGTAAAAATAATATGAAATTGCGAACAATTGACTAAGTTGGCTGGACTAGGCACTCAAATGCCACACAAAAAATATGCAAGCACTAAACCTACCCCTAACTAAACGACCCACCACTACCCCACCATCATTGTGGGCTTGTGGCCGGACTGCCTTTCCAACTTCCGACAGTGCCAATTGAGTGGACCGATGAAGCAAACAATCGAGAGCCACTTAAAGCTGTAGCTACGTACAGTATATCAAGAAGTAGGACACTTGAGGAAGGACAAGAGCAGCATAAATAGATGTTAACTTTTGTATTCCACATACAACAAACATACAGATACACAAGCAGCAACGTATGTAGAGCGGCAACTAGCTTCGTTATCAGCTTCATTCGCATGGAATTCAATCGACAGGAATTCAATCGAAAAAAAGCGCAACAGTCGAACGGAGCCGACAGTAAGTTGCCTATCTGTAAACGTTGCTGTATTCTTTAACATTTTAGGTATACGAACGGTATACGAATATATTTGTATTATATGTCCAAGGGCAGATCAATAAATCTATGGTTTATACAAAATAGTAATAAATGCAATGCTCTTTTATTTTAAACTCGTTATTAAAAATATATCACTGACTTTTTGAACTGTAGTCATAGATGTGAGTGTGTAGCATTGGTGCGTTTAATATCATCGTAATCTACAAATTCGGTAGTGCTTCCGCGTCATTAATCACCGATTTATAAAAATTCATATGCCACGCCAGCTGGTATTAGCATATACTTAATCTACCTGAATGTATGTGTGATTGAATGCATGTTGGATATTAAAAGAAGCACGCATTAAAATAGAAAAAGCAATGGAAATGGCGAACGAAATTTATACAATGAAAGAAAGGAAAGCCCTCTATCTACAATGGGGCACTTCATGGCCCACTATAGCTGCCTTAAATATCATTCTACCACCTCTGATCTCCCCACAGGACACAATTTAATGACCGAGCACGAAGTAATGCCTTAAATGTTGCCACGTTCCTCATATGGCCAGCCCAACTGACTGTAGCTTTGACTTATACGTAAATGGTGCTCTAAATTCGAGCCCCAGTAGCATTGACATCCGAATGGATGTGTGGACGGGCGAGGATAGGATATAGGATAGGATAGGATATAGACGGACAAGGTGTGCTTCTGAGATATAGAATAACATGTTAGACAGGCAACCAACATAAGAGGTACTGAGAGTAGGTAATTTCGTAGGCAGAATGATGTGGACTACTAGGGCGGATAAAAAATGCTGCAAACATGGAACACCCAAAATTAAATAATAATAACTCATGATATTTTTGATCATAATAACAAGTAACTTATTCAATATATATTAATTTAACATAATCAATAAATTAACTATTGAATAAACACGAGGGCGCTTCAATAACTCTATCTTTCCTTGTATTAAAAAAAAAAAAACATTTTACTAGCTATTAATAATATTTATATTAAACAAGTCTTTTCGTGCATAAAATAGCATTTTAACAACCTTGCAGTATATTTCATATTGTTATTTCTGAGAATTAAAAACCATACAAAAAGAAATTAAATTTTGATGATTGAAATTTATTAGCGCATTTGTATAATAAATTATCACACACGAATGAAGACAAATCACTGGAAATAAGCAGCACATAGAAAAAAAGATGAATGAATAAGGAGTGGGGGCCTTCGGCACCTCACACATTTCACATAAAGCAAAATATTTTGATACCTTGCTACCGGTAACAGTAACGGTAAATTCTATTATCGTTAGGGTGAGCACGTAAATTTTGGACAGGTACAAGTAGAAGGTACGCCTGGGATGCGACTGAGGTGGTTGGTGCAGCTGTTGTTGGTTTGTTTTTGGCCTGTGCGAATGGATGGAAGGGCAACAAACTGCGGCAACACGCGCCATGCAGCTTTCCCCCTTGCCACCTACGCTATACCCACTCACTCTCACGCTCACTCAGTTACTCACTTAAATCGCTTTATTTAGCACTAAACTTTGTTTATTTTATTTGATTTTCCTTTGTAAATAGCACAAGAGAAACAAACATAAAAAAAATATACACACGCATGCACATTTACATACATATGCGCTCGTACAATTCGCCTTAAAGTTTTGGGCTCTCCCTCTTCACTCACTCTCTATCTTTCCCCTGTGAGATTGAAACGTCCGTTACGTTTTTAAAACACGCGTTTTTGTTGGTGTCTCTTTGAATTACTTGAATGGTTGTTGTTGCTATTGGTTTTCGCTTCTGTGATTTGTTTCTGCTTCCGCGTTTACAGTTGGTGCGCGCTCCTTTCGACGTCGCTTTATGCAGAGTCAGTAAAGCAGCGGTGGGTATTTATAGGCAGCCTGTGGCCTAGCTTAAGGGAAATTCTTAACGAACAAAATATCCCCCTGAAGAGCAAATTTCTGCATCATGAGGCCGTCGGAACGCTCCGAAACATGCTGAATTGGTACATTTGCTCTCTAGCACAGTACTGCGCATTGAGAAACCAACAGTTAGTTCTACATATAAAAATATGCAAGAGTAGGGACTGCTCCGACAGTAAGGACCCTGCGTTTAGTATTTTCGGTTCAGGACAGTATTTTTGGACCAGAATAGTATTTTTGTAGAATGTAGAATTTTCGGTTTTCTATAGTTTTTCGGTATGGAATAGTATTTTCTGTGGTGTATAGTAATCGATAATCAATATTTATAATTAACACCGATAATCGATATCGTTATATGATGATCATAATTGATAATCGATAAAAATAGGTGTGTAAATTTTGGATATATGTTCCAAATCACAATGTTTTAGCTTTAAAATTGCGCCTTTTAAGCCAATTTTTAACTTTCAAGTTATAGATCTGTCATCTTGCCAAATATGAATACTGTTATCTCTTATAGTGCATACGAACGGACGGACAAATGGACAGGCATGGCACAATCGACTCGTCTTCTCATATTGATCAAGAATATATATTTTTTGGGGTCCATCACTCTTCAGTCTGTCTTTTCCACACAAATCGCACAAAGTAAAAAGACCCTTTTTTGTCTAACAGGAAGAAGGAAGCGTGGCAGACCTTTAATATATGTATATTGTTGATCGATTGAGACATATCTATCTGTTTGTAACAAACTGTAAACTCTACAGTATTTTCTATTGAAGTTGATTGGCAACATGCCGCCACTTTTCCCTAATAGGTGAGTCCATAATATTAAATTGCTAAATCAGGCCCAATTTTAAAATCCTACTTTTGCAATTGGTTCCCAATTATCAGTTATCGAGCATACTTTGGAGCACGGAAATACTTCTGATTAAGAATGCCATGACATAATTGTAGCACTAGCTAACAAGCGGTCGACAGATTTGAAATATATTCAGTCTAGTCACGTATTTGTCAGTATTCTGATATTAATTTTACACACAAATTTCAATATTCCCATTCATCATTTAAAAAAGAGGAACACTATAGCAAAAAAGAGGATAGTTTATTCTAATTATTGGTTCAAATCGTAAGTACCTTATGAATGTACCTTATCATATGTTATCATATTAATGAAAAAGCGAATAGATTTTAAATAATCGGTTGTCATACGGTTGAAAGGGCCTTTATCTAATGTAAGCTTATATATAGTAATAGATAGTAATAATAAGTTGATGCGAACTCCATATAATTTTAAATAGTGTATTTTGGCTAATTCTTTTTATGAGTTCTTCGAATGAGTTTATTTACCTTTGTGATTAAACTGTCTGACTCTTGACATGAAACGGGTGCTTTGTGTAGATAAATTTCAATTGCAGACACCTTGGCTTCTAGTTCACTGCATTGAGGGCTTAAATAATGAGGGTACGGGAGTATGCTGCGATTACTTTGCTTAAGTGGCGGGATTATGAATATTTTAAGTCACTGCACTTGACAGCAAGTTTCGGAGTTATTGTTTATAAAGTTTTTAGCGTTTAATGATGGAGTTAATTTATCTATACATGTGTATTTTTCCTATTAAGTGAATCTACTATTATTATATAATAACTAATTATTATAAATAATATCAAAAGTACAAAGTTTTTTATGGGTTTTGAAATAACAAGCTATACGAATTCTTAATTCCCAAATATTTAACTAAGTTTCTGTATTTACATTTATTGCAGTTATTGCCGTACAAGCTACATAGAAAAGAGTCCATTTTGAAAATGAAGAATATGAAACATGATACTCAACGTGTAGAGGATTTCCGACTTGCGGTTGAAAACTTGGTTAAAGTTCCAAACCGTAATCATCCAAATGATCCAGAAATGGTGGGTAGACCCATTAATTCTAAAAATAAGATCATCAAGAGTGGCAATTACAAAAAAAATTATGCTGTTTACGACGGCAAAGGTAATATGCCAAGAAAGAGCCAGTCCACTATTTATCATAGTCAGGTAGCTAGAATGACTAATAGTAATAAGAGAGGTACCAAAATGACTGCTCAAAAAGCAACTCTCCGTAATTTACCCAATAATTTGAAAACAGATGGCAATACAACGAAGCCAGAGAACGCTAAAAAAATAATGGCAGTCAACGTCATTCCCTTACGCAGTTCACAGCAATACTCACAACGGCAGATACTTAAATGGGTTAATGAAATGCTAGGCTGCGAGCTAACTCGCATCGAGGATCTCTGTACTGGAGCAGCCTATTGCGCCATAATGAATATACTATTTCCGGGCACCGTGCGCATGAATCGTGTGCGTTTCACATGTTTTCAACCATTCGAATCCATCAACAATTTTCGACTTTTAGTACGAGCTTTCAATGCTGTTAATATAGATGCTCCACTGCCAATAGATAAGATAATACGTGGACGTTATGGTGACAATTATCGTTTTGCTCAATGGTTTCGACTTTTTTTTGTAGCTAACTCTAATCAAACATCAAATGATAATGCTGATTCTACTTGCACAACTTCATCGTTGGCCAAGCAGAAAACTCAAGATCCTAAAACGGAGGCTATGACAAAGACGAACCACAATTTTAAGGAAGCGCATCCTAATTTGACGCGTGTTAAGGGGACCACACAACTGGCTGGCCATAAATCGTCCACCTTCATACCTAACAGTGTTCAGGGAGAGCTATCAAAACTATCGTCTGATGATTATTATACTTCAATGGAAGAAGAACAGTCTTACACAAGCTCCCAGCTCGAGATGCAGTCGGAACCGACAAACCGGGATCATCGAAAACTATGCAACGTCATCCGCGTTTTGCCTAAGGATTGTACGTTGCTGACTAACAATTTGAATAATGCTGCCTTAAATTCACCTCAGGGTAGTGAAAATTCAACAAACAAAAGTAGCCAAAGCCAAACTAAGAATGCAGCAATGGAGGCATTAATTAAATGTCATGGCAAGTTGGAACGCAGCAACACGGTGCTGCCGGCCAGAAATACTACCATTATACTACCCGGTCCCAGCAACCCTAAGCTGGAGCAGGCGATGCGGCTAAACGAACGTTTGTCGTGCTATGGCTGCAATCCATCAGTACGTGCTGGGGCAAAACCCGAGACGGTTAAAAAGGAACCGAACAAGTAGTGTTCACACATTACACAGTTATCCAGTTATATCTTTTAGATCATGGAATTAGCAAGCAACAGAAAACAACAAAAAAAAAAATTGAGCATGGGAAATGGCAGCGCAAAAGAAACAATATGAATTATGTAGTAATATACATATATTATGCATATAAATTTGTATAAGTATGATAAAATGTTCATATTAAAATATTGATATATTATAAATATGTACATAACCTAAATAAACGACTCAGGCTACCGAATACACATATGCGTTTCTTTTTGCTGTTATTGGGCTGCAAATCTATACGATTCTAAAAGCCTGAAAGTAATAATATATAGAAGTCACTCAAAAAAATGATTATAATTGAAGCTTATAAGTTCTTACACATAAATAAATTTCGTTTATATTTTTATGATTCTCCTATGTATTTTATTATTGATTTTAAAAATAAAAATTCATTATTATTTACGCTGTCAAAACAGTTTCTTGACAAACTGTATATAGATATAAATCTCTATACATATACCTTTCCCTGTCTCTCGCATAATATACTCATTCTTGCTCTCACTCTTTTAGAAGTTTTTGTGCGTATTTTGATATGTGTATAACGCCGTATTTGTTGCTGGCAACGTGCAAGTTACGTCCATTGCAGTAGTCTCTATTGATGTGCGGATTATGTATCTCCGTAATGAGCGTGGAGCAGGCCGTGGATGAGTCGCCCGTAGATTTAAGCATTTTCTGAAGTCAGAAAAAAATGTCAACAATGTTTTATATAGCAATACAATGATATTCTTAATAAATACCATCCAGAACTCGTTACCAGGGAGCGCATTGCCATCCCAAGCATAGGAAACCACCAGCAGCATATTTTGGTTCTCCGGTTGTGCCAGTTTTGCTGCCGGATTGCGCTTGGACAGGTGTACTAGTATACCATGACATTGGTCATTGGATGGATTTTTGCGTATGGTGGCGCCATCGTATAATCCGCCGCATCGCGTCAGCTTAAACCAGGAGAAATGGACTACGGCAATGTGAGGCAGGCGTGGCTGCAGCTGCCGCAAACGCTGTTCAAAGGTCTCAAGAAATATTCGCTCTTGTTGTTCAGCCACTTTCCACACACCCAGGCCAAAGCCCACTACATGTAGATATGCATATCTATCTACAGCAGCAGCGCGTGCTTCTGTTTCTAATAGCAGCAGATCAAAGCTAATAGCATAACGTCGCTTCATAACTAAATTATCAAAAACATCCAGCTTGTTGCCAGACACACCGAAACGTTGGCCATCAATGACAGCCTCGCCGTGCAGAAAATCACGTGTGCCGAAGAAGTTGCACCATAGTCGCCGATAATCTTCTGCACGGTTAGTGGGTGGCATTTCAAGTGCCAGGCCATAGCCCGCTTGTTTGGTGTTTTGTGTGCGTGCTATGACAATGTCTTGGAACTCCATTAGATTACGACGTGAGAGTCGTGCGCCAATCATACCTATGACGACACCTTCCGGCTGCAAGCCAGCGCGTTCCCGCTGTACACGACCACAATTCGTACGCTCACCCTCATTGATAAACTCAGTGTGCGAGCTGACTGACAGCAGCGCCGATAGCTTAACTTCATCGTAGCTCAACACTTGCGCCAGCTGCAGTGGTGCCTGCTCCTCCATAGTACCAATGGATTCAAAACCACTGGCGCCACGTTCGCCCGTCAGCAGCAAGTACTTATCATTGCGTGCAAAGAAGCTTGCACAGCGCTTAATCAGCAGACGTTGTACAAAGTCGCAGAGCGACATCTGTCGATAAACAGGCAATTCCACAGCATTGCCTGTAGAAAGGCAACAATTTTAGAGACGGGAATAGTTTATATTTTTAAGCTTACCCCATTGACACTTGTGCTCCAGAAACTGCACATACAGCTGCAGCGTGCGCTCGTGTATCAGAGGGTAGGCAGTGATGATCTGCTCTGCAATACGGTCATGCCTCGCTCTGGGCTGACTTACCACACGGCAACTGTTCACTCCAAACTACAGTAGGAAATCATTATGGTAACATTTTAACCGGATAAACGCTACTCACCTCCAGTGGAAACGAACGGGATATATCCATAAAATCCGTAAGGTTTACTATCCCATTGGGTTTCTTTACTCTTGTGCACTGCTCCAGCAACTGGCGCCCGTAGAGACTCAGCTGTGGCCACTCGGTATCAGTGGGAGGCCATATTGCATCAACTTCAGCTCCAAATGTTGACATTTTGCTTTATTTGCGTTCCACACACAACGATTGCAGAAATGCGTTTAAACACAAATTGCTGCATTTATATCTTATCGAAGCCGTAGCTGTAATGCAGTTACTCGGGGTATTAACTAATAACAGCTGCTTTCGGCTGTTGCGATTACTGATGAAATTTACCAAACTGAACGATGACAACAAAACTGCAGATTTTTTATCGATAAGTTCTAATTGAGTAAATAACATATTGCGTGAACTGGCGAAATATCGCGTCTGAAAATTTCAACTCAATATGCAGATATAATATAATATATAATATATAATAGATATAATATAGATGGTGTATCTACACAACATCTGATTTTATTTAATTTCAACCAGAAGTTCAGATTATTGTTCGAAATGTTAAAATACCGCGTCTTAACATTTCAATCGAATAAGCAATTACGTTGCACAAAATCATAGCAAAAGCCACTTAATATAAGTTATATTTATAACATGAATCTATACCTATTTTTAATTATATTTATATTGGAAAAATAATTACATTAATTAATACGAAAGTAATGGGGATTCATATCACTTTCAATTTCTTTGTGTGTTTCAAAGTGAAAATGACTTCGCGGTAAATACTATTTGCATTGCAACACTGTTTTAACTCTTACAAATTGTGGCAACACTGAACCCAACACAAAGTGCTGGATCTTACAAACAATCAGTAGCCTGGGTGAAAGACATAGATAATGGCACATATAAAAAATATATATCGATAATATCGATTGTGACAGCGATTGTATTTCATCTAAACTGAGTGCGGTTGAATATCATCTCAACGTCAGTTGTCATTTCGGTAAATCAGCTCCAGTTCTCGTTTAAAAATTACACAGCAAGTAATAATATTTATATACTTGAAATGATTTTCATAATAGTAAGTTATTATGAAAACTCTGATCAATCTATTTAACAAATTTAGAAAACCAAACATGAGCGAAGTATTCGAACACTACCCCCAGAACTGGCTCTATTCAACTGCCAAGCCATTGTCACCGATGACGGATTTTATGAAGGAAAAGTTGAATGAATGCAAGCTTACGCCAAAGACCTCAAGGGATCCCGATGCCGTTAATTACGAAGGGTTTATGGCCTTATCCGAGCAGTTTCCTATTGAGGTATTTATAGCGTACTAGTTGGTGAAATGTTTGACCGCATAGTAGCGTAGGGCTACCTCCTTAGTACCATAACATTTTAACTTTTCTATAATGTTTGTGTTAATTGGGTTTTTTAATGTTGGCTCTATTCATTTACTTACATATACTAACTGTAATGCCCTGGCAATGTAATTTTTGTGCATCCCCAAATTTAAAAAAAATTTGTTCAGTTTTGTGCATGTTTTTCTTTTTTAGTTTCCCGTGGACACTTGCCGTGTAAAGTCGCAGCCGCACGAGCGTCGTCAGATAATACGAGAGCAAATTGCCTCTGCATATCCGGTGATACATGAGCAGACGCTATTGCTATACATAAACTTTCTTGATCATAAGAGCAAATATGGTAAACCGAACTAACGGCAAAAAAAAAAACAACGAATATTTATTGGGGTTTAGTAAATCATTATTAATAGCCATTTATAATTGCAGGCAATGAAAATGAACAAAAAGTCTATAAAAACATGACGGTGACACAGTTGGTGCAGCGTCTTCTGAGCAAACGTTGCGTTTACTTCTTCGGTGAAGACGATCGCTTTATGCTTTTGGATGGCACCCAAGGCAGTGGCGGCTTCGAACAAATTGGCACGAGCGCAGAGAAGAGTCCACTGCTACTGGAAAAAGTACTTAGCTATGACGAAATTAAACTTTCGGCATTGCTATGTGCGAGTACCCACTCGGAGTTTATCAACGATGGTGCACGCAATAATGCGGGATGTGTGGAAGAGGACAAGCCGAAGATTGAAACACAGGGTGTCATAGTGGGTATGATAGGCGCTCGCTTTGAACGCCAAGAAGTCATGGAGTTTCAGGATATTATGATAACTCAGCAGCAGAATACCGCTGCCCGTGGCTATGGTGGCCAATCCCACAACAAGCGTTTAAATGACTATCGCCGCATCTGGAGAGAATTTTACGGCGAGATTGATTTGTGCTATGAAGACGCCAATCCGTCAGAAAATTCACGTTATGTACCACTAAACAACAACAACATAGGAGCACGTTTTGATAAGCTGATTATGGGAAAACGCTATGCAATTAGCTTTGATACGCTACTGATAGAAGCGCAGGCACGGGGAGCCGCTGCCGGCAAGCTTGCTTATATACACGTCGTCGGCTTTGGCTTGGGTGTTTGGCAGGTTACTAATGTGCAGGAGGAGATTTTTCTCGAGATCTTCGCGCAACGTTTGCATGCATTAAGTTCATCTTTGACTCACATTGGTGTCGTACACTTCTCTTGGTTTCACTTAACGCGATGTTCTGGCCTGCACGATGGCGCTGTCTTTCCAGACGAAAAGCATGCACGTGGCGGGATCGAAATCAAGATATCGAAACGTAATCCCGCTGACAGGCTCAACCATGACATGTTGCCTGTTGTTACCTACGCCTGGGATGGTAACGCACTCCCCGGAAACGAATTCTGGGCGGTAAGTACAACTGGCAACAGTTACAAATGTAGTCATAAATATATTTAATTTTATTTAAATATAAATTATATTTTATGTGGAACTTCTACATTATAGGGCATGACGGTAAGCACTGGGGATCCCGCAGCTGCGTGCTCTACTCTGATTTCGGAATTGCAGAATCCACACATTAACAAGGATTATATGTGTGGTAATAATTTATACATTGCCTCTCTTGAATACGGCATAATACACGTTTCTGACTATGCCAAAACGATTCAGTTATAGAATCTTATACAATTTAATTTATCTAGGAGTTATGTTCTGTGCCGAAATTACATGTTTTGTATATATTATTCTATATCCGCACGAATTTTACTCTATAGGGTTGTGTAAGAATTGCGATACAAGTCTAAATATAATAAATATTTTAAATATTATAAAAATAAGTTAACCCATTTTGTGGATACTCTTATCGTAAGAGCTTTACCTACACGGTAATCGAATTATACACATCTCACAGTATGGACTCTGTGTTTGCTAATTGCAGTATAGTGCCCTGTTCTCGGGCAGTATTGTGTTTGTGGGGCGGAATAGTATATTTGATGCTGTATAGTACTTCCCATAATTGATTTCGATAACTGATGTCAATAATTGTTATAGATTGTTAGTTATTGAAAATGTAATTAAATTTGTAGTTTACTTTTGCGCCTATGTGGCAAAACACATAATTTGCGCCTTCAACTTTGCGCATACAACTATGGAGGGGTGCCGGCAGGAATCTAAAATTTTACAATGACAGTAAGTGTAAGTCCACATTCGCGGACAAGTGGGTGCAGGTATGTAAAATATGAAACATTCTTTTTTTTTACCTGTAGAGCAAAGGATTGCTCGTGACAAGTTTGAATATTGAAGTTCTATTAGTTTTCGAAATATAGATGTTCATACAGACAGACAGACCGACAGGATCGATCATCCTGATCCAGAATGCACACTTTAGGGGGTTTGCCATGCCTCTTTCTGCCTGTTACACACAAACAGACTTTGAAGGAAGTTAACAGACCTTTATATGGTATTCAAGCAATAGATTAGTAATTCAAACCTCTAGTTTGGTAATGAATTATTTGCTATATTATTTGCTTCGAATGTATATTTTAAGTATTAAAAGCTGCACTTTGTTACTAAACAGAAGCATTGCACAAATAAAATACCATTTTGCGAAAAATTCTCATGTTACAGGGTATTCAAAGGGGCCAAAGCTTGAAACTATTCCCCCTATGTCAAACAGATAATATATTTGCAGTTGTGTAAACATGACATAACTCTTTCATCTAGCAATTTAAAGTATATAAATAATCGAATAATAATAAGTTTTTTGTTTAATTACAAAAAAGATCGATTTAATTTATGCATTAAAATTAGACTGAGACTGCAACAAACATTCGCTCTATACAGGGAGAGGGGAAGCTCACTTAGGAGTGATTTCAGGATATTTGTTCCTACACAACACGCTTGACTTCAAAGAAACGTTTCAAGTAGTACACCTGTCCCATGGTCATCAGCACAAGCACGAGCGCTTCAAATGTGGACCAGAGAACGACACGCGAATTAGTGCTCTCATTGACGGAACGATGAATCTTGTCGCGAACCTGCGAAAGGAAAAAATAATGTTGGATTCATGTATTTTTATGCGCGCATATAAATGGTGAATATGTCTCACATGCATATATTCCTGCTCGTGCTTGACGCTGGTCAGCGTGCCAGAAAGCTCGCGTATCATATCTTCCAGCTTGGTATGGCCTACTTCTTCTTGGCCAGGAGCGCCAGGGGCACGGTGGGGGGAATCGCCCAGCTCAATAGAAAACATGACCAGTTTAGGTGTCATGCTGCTGCGCTCGTTGTTGAAGCATACAGTATAAAGGCCTTTTGAAGGTGCAACGAATGTGTATTTGCCGGAAGATTCTTTTTCGCTCTCATGCATGATATGTTGATCTGGTCCAGTGATTTTGATATCCACATCTAAAAATCCGCCATCGATGACCTCAAATGTAACACCTACCAATAATTAATTTTTTAATAATTTTATATAGAATTTGTTTTGATTGGCCTTACCGAATTTAGTGCCACCTTCGACATTCTCGAAAAAGCATTCCTCGTTGTGTGCATCGATGCTGACAATGAAGGCCTTGTTGGCCTTCGTCAGCAGTAAAAGGCCGCATACCAGTAAACAAATTTTGCCTAAAGTAAATTGCATTCTTTAATTTGTTAGTTTTAGTTGATTGGGTGAAAATTGTAATCAATTTGTAACTAAAACAGCGGCAGCCACGTAGTTGTACTTGTGTCGATATCGCCAATCGGATTTTGTTCGCTCGATTGGCCAGTTAGCAACCATTAAAAAATACCAGTATTGTTATGAATAAGGTCACACTGTTGAATGCACTAGCAGCAGCACAGAGTAATATGGTCGCACTGGCAGTGTTTTCTGCAAATGTTAGATATTTAAATATACACATACGGTGTTTAATTCTTATATTTTGTTTAAGTTGCGTTAACTATGTTAACATTCGTGGTTTAAATGAACTTGCACTACGACAAACACTAATTATAAGTAAATGATAAAACTTACCAGATGTGCGTTTTGTTGAAAGATAAATAGTATTGCATAAATTTGTTTTGTGTAAGGAGCAAATTGCGATTTTAAATACGACATGAATTTTTTGAGTGTTATTTCTATTGACACTAAATAAACAGCACAATTGTAACTGAAAATAAGAATAAATTATTAAAATACATATTTATTCAAAACTGACGTTAAGAAATAATTAGCACCATAAGTTTAACAGACCTTTAACAGCTGCATCACACTGTTAACTATCGATAAGCCTATCGCTACATAAAATACCTAAATTTCCACGCGTTTTGGTATTATTTAGCGCAGCGCGGAGACGTTCATTCGCTATCTGCTAAATAACAGTGAGCTGCAATCCTTGATGTCAATTGGTTATATGTGTGCGAGGATAACGGTGATAAGCTTAGTTAACGTGTTTATAATTACTTACAAATTGAGGCAGTCACGTGCATGTTCTTATTTTTATCTCTTAAAAAGATTTTTTTTTCTTGTGCAGTGTTGTGATAATTTTGTGTTTTGAAAGTTAAACCAAATGTATTAAGTCGAAGATAGTAAAAGGCAACATAAAAAACACAAGCATGGCTACAAACGTCATCGCTGCTGCTATTTCAATAGCTACATGCAGATGGCGTCGCCGACAACAACGGCAACAACAACAACAACTGCAACGTCAACAACTGTTACAAGCAAGTCAGCGAATTAAGTGATTCACCCACGCTCCCACACAAAATCGAAGAAAATCACAGAGCCTTTGCAGTAACAATAGACTATAAACCCCTTTAAGCTGCAAGTGGCGCCGCAGCATCTTAAAGTGTTTTGGTCACACCATAAATTAAGTGACAGTGGGCCCACGCAAACGACACGCATAAACAAAACTCATTTGCACACGGTGTCCTTTGATAGCCGTGTAGCAGCAGTAGTAACAGCAGCAGCGCATAAATTTAACACCAGTTGGTAACAGCGCCAGCATAGTGTGACCATTGCTTCAAGATACGGGTAAGTGTTGCCCACAGGCGTAGCATACTTTTATACACCCACTTTGTATGACTGTGCGGCCAGGAGAATGAGAGCGCGCATGAACGGTGTTCTAGGGGGTTTATCGTTAGTTGACAAAAAATTGAATCCAACGAAAAGCCGAAATCTGTATATGTGTGTATTTTCAACTGATTTTGTAGCCCTTGGCTTCGGACTCGCCCCGATCGGTTGCTAGCGGTACTTTATTCACGTTTCATTGCAATTATAATTTTTTGAGAGAGAGTTTGTTTATTTTGTGGTTCTTTAAAAGAATACGAGGAAGATAAGGATAATGAATGCGTGTCAATATAAAATTATGATTAATATTTCTACATTTAATTGTGCACTATCAATTAAATAAGGAATTGAAGCGTGTATATTTCAAGAAATGTATGGTTTCTAACAGACAGAGAGTCGGAAAAATTTAGATCAACTAGATCGTCTTTCTGATCTAAATTATACAAACAATATTTACATCCGATTATTATTAAAGCTTTTGCAGCATATTATAAAATACAAATAAACTATAGTTACATGCTGTAATTTTTTTGTTCTAAGTATACCCATGAAAATGGCTACAGAGAGTTGTAATTAAGAATCTAGTCAAGTTTATCGCTTTAAGTTCGCGATAACTAAAATGAGCTGTTTAAGCGTTTGATCTGATTAGTGTTATATTGCAATATAGTATTATTCATACATGGTACACGGACATACTTTGACTAACTGTTTTCGTAACTTTATAAGTGTACCCAAATATTCAGAACTTCAAAGACTTTCTATAAGGTGTGTGTGTAATGTCTGCATATGTGTGCATATCGTATAACACTCGGAGCGTCTATTAGCTGTTTGATTGCCGTTGAAAAAATTAAGGAAATAATTAAATTTAATAAACTGAATTATGTTTATAAATAATTACTGTCTGCATGTTTACTATTTCACTCCTATTGTATCTCCCTGTCCCTCTCATTTTCTCCCTATATATTTTTGCTAGCTGGTATGAAGTTTGTCGCATCGTTAGTTCAATTTGGCGTACCATATGCCCATGTTAATATCTGCACTCCTTACTGTAACAACTCTTCCTCTTTGTCCTGCTGTTTTTCTTAAACTTCCTCTCAAAGTCTCCGTGGTTGTTTACAGCTCAAAATATGATAACTAAGAGCGAGTGCATAAATTGTGTGACATTCAAGAAAAAGCTTCTGACCTTATACAATGAGTGGGAGAGAGTGTCTACTGATGGTAGCACTTCAAGGAACTCAAACAAAAGTAATATAAAAAATATTTAGAAATATTATATAAAAAGTAAAACCACAGTAACGATTCAGTGTTTAAATTATGGAAAAAATTCGAGACCGTTTCAAAAATAAAACAACGAGACTAAAATTCCTCTACTACCACAACTTTTCTGTTGATATTACATTCTTCTCATATCAACGCTGTGTTATAATGCGTTATATGTTAAGCGTTGGGAATGTTTCTTTATATATGTATTTAAAAATCTGGTTTGAGTATGGTATTTCGACTTCACAGTAAAACAAATTTACATACAATAATAACCTGTGCCCCGAAATAAAAAGCGTATATGTCCGTCCGTATGAACATATAGATTTCGGAAAAAGGAAGTGTTCATATTTGGAACTAACACTGATTTTACAGGTAGATTAAGTTTGTTTCAAATTTTGGGTTCCTAGCCCCACTTCTAAGATATTTTTGAGTGTCATACAAATTCTTAAAGCTAGAACTGCTTTGGAATATATGTGCACATTTGCATTCTTCTTCGTTTGATATAAATTTAAGATATATTCCACCACTCCCCCACTGGTAAACACCCAAAGACTCAAAATTAATACTAATTTTAAGTCTACACATAGAAAGTTATATTTTAGCAAATATATGAATACTTATACTATACATCTGTATGTATTTCCACATTTTGAATACTTGGTCCCACTTGGCCAAAATTTTATACCAAAATAGAATAGAATATGTCAAAAATTACATTACTCGTCCACTCTTTTTATCAATAACCGGTATCAATTACCGATTAACGATATAATTAATAGAAATCTATTATTGAGAAGACAATACAGTACCGGAAATACTATACTGCACAAAAAAACTATACCAAATCTGAAAACTGAACTACCCCAAAAAATACTGTTCTGTTCCGAAAATACTAAACACAGGGTCACTGTTCCCACTTTCGTTAAATTTCATACTACGTTCAATCTTGCACTTCATTATCCTTAGAACATTTAAATACTTGAATCAGTTTCCTGGGTTCCACCATCGTTCGCTTTATGACATACATATGTCAATGGCTTACACTTAATCTTTGACACGCTGATTTGATGTATATCTATAACAGCAGCATCACGTTTTGGTTTAGGACTCACTTAATCTTGGCGATCAACTTCTTAAAGTTTTTGTCCAAGCAGTAGGACTGCAATTAATCATTAATGGATACAACCTTGAATGTTTTCGTCTCTCTTTATGTTTTATTGTCGGTTTCTGTCATACTTAACATTTCTTTCTGTTTTTTTTTTTACTTTAAGCCTTTTCGTTTTCGTGTTCTATGGCGTATGTTATGAACAAAATGTAAAAATATTTTTTATAATTTTGGCTAATATATACTGTAAATATTGTGAGGATTTACTTTAATTAGTTTAGAATTTTAAGGACAGTTGGGATGATTTGAATAAGTCGGAGGTCGCTATGCTAATGTGGAATTTTCATTTTATTTCAAAAGTTCGACATCCTTTGATACATACTTTGTTTATATATCATTAATAATTAAAATTTATTTTAGATAATTTCAATATCGGTGTATTATGTATATATAATACAATTTTTTTTTTAAATTTAATGTTGCTATTAAGTGAATATAATACATTTTTTTTAAAATTCATGTCATTTTATAACATGAAATAATATCAGTAATTTTTTTCAGTGAAGGAGAATCTATATTAGTTTCTCGCTAGTTAGGCCAGATTGTTAGTTTTCTAGATAGAGAATTTTGTCACGGATTGCCACGTACGTCTGGGCTGTTGAAAGCCCGGCGCATGATACGGACCACATTGGGAAATCATTCGGATTGTGGGCGTAAGGACGTACACAGAAGTTGGGTGTACAAAGTGCTCCCAGCATTGTGCCGTGAGATTGTAGCAATACAGCGAAATAATTCGGTAAGCCACAAAACTTGCTACAAAATATTGCGTATGTGCGTGTCTCTCACTACCACTTGCTCTCTCGATTTCATGTTGCTTCGTTGTATCACCATGTGGGCATTGCTGTCGCAATGCGTAGCACGTGCTGCAAATGAATGTAGACGGAAAACCTTATCAAATTGTGAATGTGAATATCTTAAAATTCCTATGAACATTGGGCCCTACATTTCAACTCTTTTATTGTTTTTTTTTTTTTTTTTTTTTTTTTTTTATTAAAAATTTTATCTACGCAGATCTTAAAGATATACAGATTATTCTGTATACTCAACGATAGAAATGCTTATTGTATATTTTATATTCCTTTCTTTCAAATTCTTAACCAGAATTATAAATACAAGGTGAAGTAGCAGCTTGATAAACGTGAGGGTGACATTTAGATGCTGCAAAACTGTACCCAAAAAATTAAATAACCCTTCCTTTATTGGCTTTAACGTGATCCACTCCATGTGATTTTACCTCGTAATAACACCCTCTTCTGTTATTTGTGGCTCTATATCTACACTTTCCCACAATTTCGTAACTTTTTTGTTTTGTATTTTATCTCCTTTTTGATAAGCCGAAAGCAAACTTTTTACAGTTGACTGTTCTTGTGTCTGTCCTTTTTTGTCCTGCTACTTTAAAAGGCTATGTAGCACCACCCCACAGACCTTCCGACTATTTTGACATATAAGCTCATTAACGTGATATAAATTAAATTTTTGGTGTTAGTACACAACATTTACATACACTTAGCATAGTTGACTGTCTGCCTCTCGGTTTTGTTACTGTTTTTTGTCTACATTGGTTTTTTGCACTCGTTTCTCTATAGGTTTCGGGTTAATTTATATTGTATTGGTTAGCTAAGCATCAGGCTGTTCTTTTTTGAGCTTAAATGTCTCTAAACAGATAGTCCAAATCAAGAGAACTGGGGTTGGGTTATTTCAAATTACCCGTTTTTATATGGATCGATTATTACAATTCGAATATAAAATATTATTTGGCAATTCTAATTTGCATACATATTTCACGAAAATCAACTAACTCAGATTAAGAATTTATTTCAATATTGGCATTTTAATGAATTAATATATAATCAATAGATCCTTGAACATATAATGAAATAGTCAACTATTTTTAGACCCTGCGTTTAAAAAACGCTGAAGGGTCTTTTAACTTTGTGTAATGTCGATTCGTGTGTAACAGGCAGAAAAAGGCGTGGCAGACCCCATAAAGAAAGAGCAGCCGAGTCGATTGAGCAATATCCGTCTTCCCTGTTGTCCGTCTGTATACCTGTCTGTATGAATTGCTATATTTCGGAAGCTCTCTAAAAGCTACATTATTCGTATTTGGCGCGAACACGCCATTGCTCTGCAGGCAGATCAAGTTTGTTTAACATTTGGTATACTTGCCCCATTCCCCCGCAATTGATAATTGCATTCTTTAATGTTTAATATATAAATGCTGGATAGCTGCCCCACCCCGCTAATTGGTAGATACCCAAAAACTTAAAATAGGTAATAGGTCCATGGGCATCTACTGCCATTTTCACATTTGGGATACCTAGCACCACTCCTCCACAATTATGTACTGAATTTCATTATACGCCTACTCTCATTTCCAAATTTATGATGTATATTCTGGTGCGTACCAAAAATACTAAACACATGATCCCTACTATCAGACACCCTTGCTACTGGTGGATATTTTTTCATAAGAAATGCTACATAAAATATAATATTAAATCCTTTTGAAAATTGTTTTAAAATATCTAGGCAGTAAAATTAACATACACAGCCCAAATATAAAAGAAGTGGTTTGTAAGTTTGTATGACAACAGTTTTATTGGTTACACCAGTTCGTGTTACTGGGAAAATACAGCAGAGTTTCTCCTTTCTCGTAATCTCCTTGCTACTTTACTCAGTTTAGTAAGAAATGTTTGTCGCCTTCTGCTGTTTAGGAAAAAAGCAAAAATAAATGTATAAATGTGCTGAACATTTACGTGCTCACACATACGATGCATTAAAGACCACGGAACGAAACTGAAATGCTGCAGTGGCTAAGTAAAGTTTGTCTTTTCGGTTTATTTTATTTAGTGCTTGCTTTTTAGTTATAATGGTATCGTATTATCAATAACCTACATCAATAGTCGAAAACATAACCAACATTAATCCATTATAATATTCAACAAAAGAAATAATAGCACTAAATCACTATGTTATTAACGCCTGTTACGGCAATAATGGTATTAAGTTTGGAGAGGTTACAACAGGTAACAAAAATTTTTGTGTCCAATATGGACTCTGTAACACTCATATTGTCCAAAATCTAAGTATATTTTGAACACAAGGTCTATGAAATAGATATATAGTCTAATTATGCACATGCATATGTGCTTAAGCAAACAATTTTTAATGGCAACTTTTAATGGGGTTTCAATTTTTTTTATAGTTGTCGCTGTTGGTGACTGCCATATCACTAAACAAAAAACACTTTTGATTATTGATTCTTTTTAAAGCTGTTTTCTTTCATACGCTTAAATGCATATGTAAATCGGTTTTGTTAGCAGTTTTTCATAGTATACGCAATGACACTTGTGAGACGTACATGTAGTTTTGCAAAGTCGAATAAAAATAAATGAAAATGCACAACTGGTACGAGATTTCATGATTCGTTTTGTACTTTATTATTATATTCGTTGGTTATAATAATTTGTACTTATATTTGTTGCAGACATTGTCGGTTATATATTACAAAGCTATAAATACTTACGTTTATGTATAAATACATATATACTGTATTTATATGAGTAGTAAGCAATCTTCCTTTAATCTATTCAAACAACGACCACGGCCCTGTGGCTCGTGTTTGTTGTTTCTGTTAGCCGTCCTCTCGCCGCACAAAAAAAAAAAAAACAGTATTTTTAGGGAGTTAAGAATTTAAAGGGGTTTTGGGTTTATGTAAAGCTCAAGATTTATGTACACAAAAAACATAGGATTGCAAAAATGAGCGAATATTCTATACAGAAATGAAATAAAATTAAATAAATTTTGTTATTTATTTTTGTTCTGACTGCGATTTATTATATAGCTATGGTATGGCTCGGTACACACATGTTTGTACGACTGTAAGACTAGAGGCCTCATAATCATACACGTCTTCTTTTATGAACCAAAATTTGTGTCTTTTGAATATCTGTCGCCATTCCCCCTCTGATGGATACACAAAAACTTAAAATAGTAATAACAGGCGCTTTTGTAAAGACAAAAGTTTCTGTTTCCCCACTCCTGTACAATTGGACACCAAAATTGCAAATCGCCATAACACGCGTTCTTCATCCACAAAATCCAACCACTCCTACTATCGGCAGTTATAGCTTTGAGTACTTCTATGCACTTTGGCTAGGATTAAACTAGGATTAATAGTTTTTGTTTAAACCGGTTTTACTATGTTCAAACAAACAATAAGTGCAGTGCAATTGTCCACATATGTGTATATGTAAAAGTCTTAGTCTAGAATCCTATATTCAGTATAGACGAATGAATGAAGTTTAGAAAAGGGTGCATGCTAGATGATGCTTAACCACAATGAACAATACAATGAACTTTGGGTCGGCTTAATTCAAAATTATATTATAGTTTTACGCTGACAATAGCGGTATTTTTAATGGCACGGCCATTTCTTTTGTAACGATGACGATGGCAGTGATAAGCCTAAAGTGTATATATATACACGCGGTTGTAAATTTTGATACTCTTCGGTAGTTTTCGACGCACATACTCTGATATAATGGTGTCTGAGAGAACTGAGTCAATCTAAATTCAGCTACATTTAATGCAAACGGCTGTTTCAAATGTTTTCGGCATAACCATTGCCATCTTATTTATATTCATTTGTATTGTCGTTTTTTCCCCCAAGAGAACCAGGGTGTGCCAAATAGGATCATATCTGTTTATTGTAACGGCCTTTAAACATTTTGGCCAAAACTTTTTTTTGCGTTTAATTGATGCTCAATTTGATGGTTTAAAACGGGCCACACCAGCTCTTTACACTCTGTTACTTTTGTCCCAATAAATTAGGCAACAAATATAGTATTATGGCGTAGTCTATATGTACGCATCATAAAGCTTACATATGCTCTACAACAGTAAATGATCGATTCAAGGATAAAGATTTTTTGTTTTAAATTCTTAATAAATATAATTATGTTTTACCTTAATTATTTTATGTTTATGCGTATTTTGGTCAAACTTATATAAATTATACCGATCAATTTGTAAGGGGGCCAGGAATAAGAGCCTTGTATTTTCTTCAATATTTAAATATACATATGTGTATAAAAATTGTATTTAAATACCATACCAAATCGATCTATAAGTCTGTAAAGCAGCAAAATTTTATAATCTTGAGAGAAAAAGCTTCATAAAACAATCTGCGGAGACTTCAATTTAAGGACGAACAAACCCCATATAGGGCTCCTCTATTCCCATTGACCTTACTAGTGTGCATGATTTTTGTGGCTTTGTCGCATGTCGCCATCTACAAAAATGTACATATATCGAAAAAAAATTTCGAATGCCTGTCAGCAAAGCAAAGATTTCGACCCGACGCTCAACCTTGCTCATTGTTATTTTCATTTAACTGCCTTCGATGGTTTGACGCATTACATATATTTTTAGACCCTTTTAAAATTACAAAAGAGTCTGTTAACCTTGTGCAAAGTTGATTTATGTGTAACAGGCGGAAGAAAGCGAGGCAGACCCTATAAAGTGTATATATTCTTGATCAAGAATAGATGACGAGTCGATTAAGCGTTTGTATAAACACCTAATACTCATTTGCTCTCTAGTTATATCAAGTTTCTTTAAAATTTTGGATACTTGTCGCCAATCCATAACATAAAGTTTAAAATCGGCTTCAATTTTGAGGCTAGATCATCCCGCTTAGGTGCAAATATCAGATAAAAGAACAAACCTTCTTTTTTTTATTGATTATCGGTAGCGATTACCGATTGTTTCTATTATTTAAACAAAACGATAATCGAAAATATTATACATCACCGAATCTACTATACTGCACTAAAAACTATACCACACCGGAAATACTAACCTGCCTCAAAACTACTATTCTGTTTCGAAAATACTTAACACACTGTTGTGTGTTTTTTTATTACGTTTTTTTTAACGGGACTCAACGTTTACACTCCTTTACCACACACACTGCCAGATATCTATGTTCCCTACAATCTGTAGTTCTTATCAGAATTTGCTTATTTTTCTGTGCCACAGTTCGCGTCTCCTGGGCAAAGTCGACTTAATTTATAATTACGATAACTTAAACGTTGGGTTTTTTTTTTTGTAGCTTCCATCGTTCATTTTATTACATTATCATTACCGCGGACCGTGCAGGGAATACGCTTTGTTGGTTACTTTGAAAACATCTCGGTGGCTCCAGGGGCACTGATTGGTCACCAACAGCAATCGGAAATGCAGGATTGTCGTTAGAATTACAGAGGTTCCGGGTGTCTTCAGATAAAAGATTTGATAAAAATATATCCGACTATATAGAGGGACTTCAAATATCACTAATAGTCTGACCAGTACTGCTTAAGTGGCAGCTAGAGTCGCCAATCTTATTTTGTTTTTTTTTTTTGCCCTTTTTGTTCTTTTCCCATATTTTTTCGTCCATTTTTGCGTTGTCATTGCGGCTTATCAATATTATTGACTTTAATTCTTTCTGTCGCGTAATTGAATTCAGAAGTTGTTAAGTCACAGCTCAAAATTTACGCGTCGCGTATTCTCTGAGCATTCTACCACGGTGACATTCCGTAACTTTTTTTTAAAAACCCTTATTAATTAACCTTATTATTTTTCTGATTTTCTGATTAGTAACCGAGCATATCTAAAATGGATCGTTGTTTCCAAAATGTAGTTTCAATCTGAGAACATCTAATTGGAGAAGAGAATGTATTGGTAAAAATATGTTTATTAACTGGCATTTTTATATTATTAAATTGTGCCTATATTTTTTTGGTTATTTTATTTGAAAATATCTTGTAATACTTTGGTCCGATGAAAACTAAATGTTCTGTGTTCTGCCGCGGAAAGCTCAAAATTCCCAGCTGCAGTCACGGAATTGTAAATTATTTTTACTGATTATCTTATGCCTAAGTCCCAGTTACTTGAAATAGTAGTCGTACTGCATTATTTACCTTACCAGTCACAATTGCGTACATACCGTTTCCCTTTTGTCATTTCCTCTTGAAAGACACATTTAGGCGGCTTAATACCTCGCACCATTGCCAAATATTGCACTCCTCCCTGCCCTTAAGTAAACAAACGAGACTCATCGTCTGTGTATACTCAAAAAATATAAGTAGATTAGGCTACAACCTGTTAGTGGCTTTAGACCTTGCACTCGTTCTACCAGATTACTCATTTGTTGTCAAATTGTGCGCACTGTACATTTTGCGGCTTTCGGAATTTCAAATTTTGAAGAGACTAAACTTTTTGGATGCTTATTTACCTAGTTCTGTAAACGAGAATTGTACAATATCATTTTGTATCTTAAGCACAATGAATTACTTAAGCGCCGGTGCTACAGACCCACAATAAAAGCAAAAAAAAAAATAAATAAATCAACGAAATAAATGTCTACAACTGGTCTTAACTCAAGGTACACGCTACACTACACTAGAAAAATTTATTCCCTTTAAATTATAATATTTGGTTTTATATACATTTAAGTTCTTACATTTACATTTTTTACATTTATTGCATTCATTGGAAGAATGAAGAAAATAGTTCAGGAGCAGCAAGAGAGACTAAAGTGCAGAATGTATCTGTTGATGCAATGAGATTATAAAAAGCAAATATAGTTATTAGTAGTGCCCTGTGAAAAAATAATAATAAATTATCAGAGAAAAACTCAAGCGTAAATATAATTAAAAATCTCTACATGGACAATGTCCTTAATAGCACCACCAAAATATTTCTTGTACAAAAAAAAAAAAAAATTAACATTGATTAAATTAAAAGGAATCAAAGACAGTACAGTTCGATTAGCAATAAAACGCCTAAAAAAATAAAAACTTCTATAATAATAATAATGATTATATATTAAAATTTGCCATTATTTAATTTTTTTATAACCTTATCAGGCCATACAAAAGTATTGATTTCTGGTTGGTCTCTCCATGCTATATTTTTTTCATGGCTGATAATGATGTTGACGATAGAATTTTAAATTATTTTGTCCGTTTTAAGTTTGTTCCTTATGATTCAAAGTTTTAGACAGCGTATTTAAAAAACATAAAAGGGTTTATTAAAATTGTGCAAAGTCGATTTGTGTGTAACAGGCAGAATGTTTGCACAATACATTACACACCTACTTTCATCGACTACTTATTATCGATTACCGATAACAATTACCGATTAAGGATATCGGTGATAGATATTAGATAAAATTATCGATAGTACTTTACAAAATACTATTCTGATCCGAAAAACCATACTTCAACAAAAATATTATACTGCCCCAAAATAATTATGTTGCTCTAAAAATACCATACTATACCCCATATATTCAACACTTGGTCCCTGCCGTCGAGCAATTTCCCTACTGTTGGATATTTTTTGATTTATAACTGGACACTTTTGTAGTTATGTAACGGATTAGACAGGTACTATATGTCTACATATATACAATTGGTCAGGCTTCCTTTCATTTTATTTCAGTGAAGCTTGCTATAGTGTATTTTGCTATCTGTTTTGTGCATGTTGTCGTTGTTGTTGTTAGGTTATTATACTTTTTGATATAAATAGAGTAGGGGAATATAACGGTTTGAAGTCGCTTGTTTGCTCGTACGACGGCTTGTCTTTTTTTCTTTTTTTGTGGCAATAGGCAGCTTAGCCAAATTTGCATTTATTGTTAAAATGTTTCATTTTATTTCGAATGCTGCAAAACAGAAGAATCTACAGAAAAAAAGGAAAACCATGAAACGCAAGGAATATGTGTGGGAAACTCAAATCCATTGCACACGTGCGTAGTTCAATGTGTGCAAAGTCACAAAATCGGCCTCTGTCGCTTTTCCTCTCTAAACACATGTGGTTTTTTTTGGTGCGGTCTATTGGTCAATTGGTCTATTGGTTTTTTGGCTTTGGATTATAACAAACTTTTCGCCCAAAACGAGCTAAAATGGCGGATACGGGAACAGAAAGTACAGAGCGGTTCGAGGGTGTGGATGCGGATAGTAAAATTGTTGATGGGTTGGTTAAATCCATTTTCAAGTGTATGTGTGTTTATGAGTTCAACGGCTTAAAAATGAGGTTGGGTGTTGATTTTTATTTGAGAAGTAAAGTGGGTATGACTCAAGCATTAAATTCAACATTGTCATAATGTAATCGGCTTATGTACTATATTATATGAAATCCTCCAGCACCCTTATTGCATTTAGACATATATATATTTTGTATGTTTATATATAAATATATATATTATTCGTTTAATACAATTGACTTTAGATATGAGCTTATAAATAAATTTTTGTGTGTTATTTTACTTTTTTCTAAACTGTTTTAAAAATTCGTATTTCATTTACCGTATTACAAATATATCGTTTTTGAAAATTCTTTAAGGAAATAGTTGAGAGTAACTGCTCCTATTTCTATATGTTTTAAAAAATTAGGTAAAAAAAAAGTTGTAGAAAACTCAATGAAGTGTATATATCTTTAATTTCAGTTGGAGAAAAAGAAAATTGTCTAATAAGACCCTGTTTTTAATAAACACAAAACCTCTATTAACTTTGAGCAAAGTGGGTTTGGAACTAGAACGTTGTACGTATGTGCTGAATTATACATCTACTTTCAGTATCAAAATTTGGGTATCGATCCCCAAGACCCCTACTTGTAGATATCCTGTAGATATCCGTTACAAGCGCAAATTTGATGCTAGAATGTTCTACTTTGGCACATATGTCCAAAATTGCATTACGCACCTACTTGCCGATGTCAGTTGCCGTTTAACGATATCGATTGTCGATATAAATTATCGAAATCGATTATGGATAAAACTATACTGCCTCAAAAAACCATACCACACCAAAGTTCTACTCTCAGGGCAGTCTTTACTGTTGGATATTTTCCTTGATATTTTCACTCACTTGAGTTTAGATTATTGAGTATTTTCGCCTCCTCTTCTTAAATATAAAAATATTTTTCTTAATATTTGTTAATTGAAAAACTTAGTTATCATCTGTTACACACTTTCGCATTCTCAAGCTGGACACTTGAGAGTTTGTGTAAGAGCTTTAGAGAAATACTAATGGCTTTAGAAATGCTTTAGCAGTTGAATATAAAAATACAACATATAGTAGATACAGCGATAGAGAGAGAGAGAGAGAGAAAGAGAGAGATACATAAGATTACAGAGGAGAATAGGGGCAGCTCATATTTTGTCTCATGGCTATATTTCACACGAGTGTCGTTACTTGTGACGGTGACCCAATTCCTTGCATCCATCCTAATTTTTCTATTCTCAGCCTTATACGTGGTATTTTTATAATATTTGTATATGTAGATGTATATGACTGTGTATATGTGTATATG
>JBANCZ010000556.1:0-33446 GCA_037040025.1 Sphaerogastrella javana
CAGCTGACAGTTAAGGTCAGTCGTTATCGATATAAAATGTCTTCACTATTGAAATTTATTTGAACTGTTCCCGCAGTTGGAAAATTAAATAGTAAATACATTAACTTTGATATTGTAATTTGACTTCATTAGTTTTCTTTTTATGGGGTTATTTGAAGTCATAGATCTATGTCAATATTCCCACAACCAAGCGTAGATTAAAGGAGAATAAAAGCAGCATCAATCAGATTAAGCAACATTTATGCCCATGGAAAGCTGCGATGTTTTTCCACGAATAGTCCTTTGTCATGTACTTCATGATTCAGTAAAAAACTTATATTTACAAACTGATATAAGAAAATCATTTGCATTTACAAGCACTGTTCCAACTGTTCTGCTTAAAGAAATCTCCCAATGTCTTAAGTAAATATTTAAAATGCAAATCACTCTTACAGGTCTTAAGAAATCAACAAACCTTTAGCTGTTTCGACATCTAAAAAAATCTCACTGCACTTCATTTTCAAATTATTCAAATTCATGTTATACGTTCCATAATCCAATTGTAGCGCATATAGCATTATATGGCTGCTTAAAATGTTGTATGCCAAAGTTTCTGTTTATTATGCCTTCAATGTTTTGATACAAGTTAATAAAAATTGTCGAAAAAAAGAAAACATAATGCAAATTGCAATGGGAAATCAAATAAACATTTTTGCAGCTCATATAATGTGAAGCTCAGCAAAAATTGTTCACGCCATGAAACAAATCAAATTCCAAGACAGGGCTAACAAAAATATACAAAAAGAAGACCCAGACAGCGACAGAAAGAGAGAAAGAGAGAGACAGAGAGAGGGGGGGATACGTGGGCAATCAAAAGCACCGCTTAGCCAGATCGAAAGCCATTGAAACAAGTTGCTGCCTGTTGGCCACTTGGATTTAAAATTCGATTTTGGTAGCGAGATAAAACGCGCGACAGAGATTTACAGAGCGGCGAATGGTCTCCACAATCGTAGCTCAACTGAGTGTTGAGTGTTGAATGTGTGTATGTGAGTATGAGTTTGAATTATTCAAAGCACGTTCCTGTCTCACTGCGATTTTTCACTCATTTTTGAATACCCTGAACTTGTGGAAAGTTAACAAAGTTCGAGTATAAAATAATATAATAAATATTATAAAATCACAGGGTTTAAAAAGGGGAAAAAATAATTTCAGTTGTATCTATTGAATATAAAATCTCTATTTTAATTTTAGATAAAGGTTATATATTATTATATTCCTTAAATCTTTAGGGTATTCAATTGTCGACTGCATTCATCTTTAGCTCCTATTTCTTCATTTTTATTGCAAAATCCAAGGAGAGATGTTGACGGCTTTGGTCAACATGCAACACGAGCAGCATTTTTTATATATTTTTTAAATTTAATCTTGTGGCCCAATTAATGCCGACGACAATTGAAAAATGTGCTTTAGGCCATAAAAAACGTTTAGGCCATTTAACTGAGCTCCAAAGTCTCAGCGGGCTTCCCTCCTCCCTCAACAATGTCTCAGCTCTAACTCGGCACCATCCGCAAAACCCTTTGCTAACCGCACTGGCAAAAAAAATTAAAATAAAAATAAAAAGAAAAATTAAAAAGCCAACCACAAAAGCCATAAAAGCAGAGATTTCCTCAATTTGCCACAGAGCTAAGCTCAACGACGAGCTTCCGACTCTTTCTCTGTATATGAGCGTATAGGTGTGTGTGTGTGTGTGTGTATGTGTGTTAGCCAAAATTGCTGCCAACCGCAAAACAATTTTATGTAAAAAGCAAGAAAAAGCAAGAAATATGAATGAGTGAAATAAACCAAATTTCAAACCAAAGAAAAATGCCTGAAAACCCCATCAGAGCTATGGAAAAATTGCCAGCTAAGCTTGTCTCGTCTGCAATCCAAATGAATTAATTTTACAAATTTACGAGCCTCGGTGCAGACTCTGAAATTAATCGTCTGTAAAATGAAGTTGCAAAAGTAAGAAAAAATCGACAATTCGAAAAAATTGAAGCCAAATGACAAGTAAACGGCGAAAAATTGCAATCAATATGGCACAACAAAAAAAGTTACAAGAGAGCGCAAGAAAAAATACAAAGAAAAAATGTTTAAATAATGTGGGCCCCCCTTTAACAAAGGCAGCGTCTGCCTGTGGTTTTGCCCCTGCCGGAGACCCTGCTCTATACATAAAATTGCACAGCTGCAATTGACATTATATGAAAAGATATTGTATCTTTTGCAACTTATAGCTTGCGATTGGGTTTGGGCTTGGGTGTAGCTCTGTATCTGTGCAACGCTTGACTGACTTTTCGTTGGCTTGTTAAGGTTGGCTTTAATCGCTCTGTAAATTGATAGAGTCTATTTCTCATTGCGACGCGGCACAGTGGTAAATATTATATAAAGACATATTATAAATAATTAATATTATTAGCATCACTCATATGTTTATTCCAATTAAATGAACACAATGTTGAAAGTATTCAATTTCATTCAGATTTGTTTACATACTTTTTTAAGCTTTATTTAGAGCTAACAATGACATCATATATAGATATCTAATGACTTTGTGCATTATTTCATTCATTGTTGTCATTGTGTCACTTGAAATATATAGCCTTTCGTTAGGCTCCAGTTGAAAAGCTGAAAATTTCAAATATGTCATGACGTTTTTCCTTCTGGCTAATGACTCATTCAGCTCCACATTTTGGGATTATCTGTCGAGGCCCATAAACCACAATAGATTAATTTCAGCTGACAGCGAGGGGACAGAGACCTCCACACGCACTGCGGTTGCCATACAAATTTCGCCTGTCAACCGATGCTATATAATCATCATCAACATACTCGTACTTTTATAAATCGTTGAGAATGTTTTAAAGATTCGATGCCGCCCACTTGTTGAATGATGCAAAGGAAATTATGCCATTAAGTTGGCAACAATTTATTTAGTTTATAGCTGCACTTGTCATTAACTATAATTTATAAGTGATGGCAACTCAGACACCCTAACATATTATTATATTAATATCGCGTGGGCGCCAAATTCCCTCCAAAAAAAAAATATTTCTTAATATAGTAATTGGGTTGCTCTATGCTCTCTGATCTCGCTGTTGCAACTCTTTATAAAGATTACAAGATGGTTTTTTAAGTGCTATAAAAAATGAACTCACACACACATAAATTGAGTAGAACTTTGACATGCGATCGGAGTAAAATGAACAAGTTTGAATACCGATTCGAATGTTTAATATGCCATTCAAATGGCCATAAAATGTCAAATAAAATCCATTAAGAGACGCAGTTCGAATGCCGCTGCTGCTGCTGTTTGCTGTTAATTTGCCTAAATAAACCTCATTAAATATGCTGACCAGACAAAATGGCCAGGCCTTTTCAACAACCAGCACCAACTCCAAGAAACAACCAAAAACAACAACAACAACAACAACAACAACAACAGCGACAACAACAACAAGACCAAAAGAAATATATGATTAATAATCATCAGAGTGAGCCAATCCCACAAATTATGTTGTCACATGCAAAAGATTGCTCATACGCCGCGTCTTACCCCTTTAATATTGCTCTTTAGGCCAACATTTCTACCTCGCTCTTTGGCCTTCTCATTCACGCGTCTCTAACAGGATTATGTCGCACGCAACATTAGTCGTTCCAAATCCTGTCTACCGGTTCGAACTCAGTTCGAGTCCAAGACCTATATATCAGACCCAGTACCCAGTACCCAGTCCCAGTCCCAGTCCCAATGTCCCTTGTTCTGTTCTCAAGCGTTGCCTAATTTGTTAACTCTCTTCACCCTCTCTATTAGGGCATTCTTCTTTTTCTCTCTCTCTCTGTCTCACTTTCTCTACCTCTTTCTCTGTCTCACTCTGTGCTCAGTCATTGTCTACCTGTTTAGCCGTAGCAGCATTTTTCACAGCGTGTGTTAATTTTGTTGGAATTTTCGCTTGATTATGTCCACATGAATTTTTCAAAAATATTTTCGTAGTTGTGTATTTCTAGGCATTTTGTTGTGTGTGAGTATATATATATATTTCTGTGTGTCTCTGAGTTTCTCCATGTGTCTCTGCTCGGCCCGCTGCTCTTTTGTTCTTCTCGGTCCTAGGATCGATTATTGATTTAATTAATTATCAACGCACTGTGTGTGTTTTCATTGTTTTTATTTGCCATGCATTCAGATGCTCGAGAACTTGGCTTTGCCTATCGATTTGTTGTAATAATATTAATAAATTCCCTGCCCAGACAACAATGTGTCGTCTTCAAACGGCTTCATTGAAATGCAGGCAACCCCCAATAGAGTCTGAAGACACAAAAAAAAACATAAAAATTATATTAATAACTGAAAGATTTTTATTGTTTTACCAACAGCTGTTTTAATAACTCATGGCTAATCTATAATATTCGCCTAATCTATAATATACCCAAATTGTTTGATATTTAATATAATTGACTAACTAAGAAATCGTACAAATCAATACATTAAAGTATAAGAGGGAATATGTAAAAATACAGGGTTTAACATAGAATTCTGTTATATTTAATTTGATAGATTATAGACTGACAATTTCGTAGACTAATAAAGTGAAATAGTTAGAAAGTTTCAGATACAAATCGACAAATCCAATTCTAATAGAATACAACTGATAATAACATAAACATTATTTAGAATAGCGTTTGATAGGATTGCATAATATGATTCTATAATATGACTCTATAATATAATAAATACACATATCAGTGCATACGGTCGCTCTAAAATAACCCAGTCTAATCGATTATACTATTAATGCAATTCATCGGAAGTTTACTTTATAAAGTGCATGCATTAAATGTGGAACACTCTCATTAAGCAGCATAAAACAAGAACACCTTGCTGTTAAACCAACTAACTAATGGCATTTCCATAAATCATATGATTACTGCATTACTGCACATTATTTCTCATTAAACGCATTGTGTTCCAAGAGAACCCTGCAGTTTCTCCTTGCAATGTTGCATGCAACGGCGTGTTGACAACTCTGCAAATGAAGAGAAATGCCTTAACAATTGTCGAGGGACGCCTCTGCATAGAGCCCTGCATTAAACCTGCCCATTGAGCATGTGTCCAAGTTATTTATTTAAATTAAAATGCAGTTCGCGTTGCCATACGATGCAATCTACAGCTGCAACTACAACTACTTACAAGTGTATTCAATTGCAATTTTGTTGCTTTGTTTGTATACGGCCCGCTTGCCATTTGCCACTTGCAACACTTGCAGCACTTGCCACTTAAGCAGTCTGTTCTGCCCCTGCTTTTCCGTTGCACACGCAAATTTATTGCTGATAAATTGTTAGCTTGTTCGGCCCAAGGGGCAGCAGTAGGGGCAACTACTAGAGCCGTTAGGCCTTTCTTCTTTCTTATGGCATACATTATTATGAAATGGCTAGTGCTTAGGCACAAATAGCACTTCATTTAATTAGCAGCTGTGGCTAGGCGAATTCACTCGAACCTAGAGAGTCAAAGCAGTCGAGCCAGTCAATATCAATCAGAGGCAATTGATTTCAATTGAATCGTGCATACCGAAAAAATCATATGATATGCATAATGAAGTGATTTCACTAGGCCAGTAATGAAATGGAATTTTAGTATTACGACTGAAGCAAGTGTAGACACATTTAAAGTGGTACTACTCAAAAAACAGCTAAATAAGTGAAACAGGTTGAGTTATGATAGATCACAGCTTTGTATGAATGAGTATGGATGCTGTAAAAACCTTAAACAAGAAAACTTGAATTGTTTAGTGAAAATCGAATCTAAAGTTAAAGTTTGGAGCTGTGGCGTGTTTTAAATCATAGAATGAAGACACTTAGTTAATAATATTTAGCAAGATCTATATATTCATAAAAAATACTTTACAAAATACTAAGAAATACTAACAAAAAATACTTTGAAAATACCAAAATTATCATATTTTAACTGTCAGAATCATTCACTTTATGGCCAACAGGGTTCATCAAGTATTCATCTTCATTAGCAAGACAATCTGTTCAGTTCCATGTACACGTGACGTCTATAAGAGCCAACAAATCTTGAACTAAACAAATTGTGTCAAATTAATTTGCATATAGTGAATCGACAGCCGAAAACAAAAGGGCGAAAAAGTCAAATTCATATTAAAAATTCATTAGGCAAGCGTATAAACAATTAATAAGCTATAGCCATAGCTACATCTACAATATTATCGAGATGAAACGTTGAAAATCGAAATGGAAATATAAAATCAATAAACGCGTTCCGGACATTAGCCTAAAAGTGGGCGTGGGGCGTGACTCAAAGTGAGTGGGGCTAACATTAATTTATCATTTTACGGAAGGCAAATCAAAAAACCACATAAATACATACGCATAACTCAATGAGCAAAGAGCCAAAACAGACGGCCTACTTCTGCATCTTCGATGGGAACGTACGTATCTTTGGTGATTCCTTCATTTGAGTTTCTACAGTTTCTTCATTTGCCTTCAGTCTTCTGCTTCTTCGCTGGCCAAATCAAATAAACACAAGTACCAGAAAGAAGCGAAGAGCAGACTTGAAACCCGTACCACTTCTACTGCTAATTGAGTGCGCAAATAAATAAATTGATGAATAGAAGAATTCTCTGCTCTCAGCAAGAGGGCTCTTATGTACATACATATGTGTGTTGCTCTAGCACATTGATTAATTTTTCTTGAGTCCCGTCTCTGGATGACATCCTCGAAAGCTCAACGCACTCAAGCAATTAACGGCATATTGAATCTAAAGACAAATCTCCAGAAGAAAGAAGTAAAGACAAGAAAGAACGACTGGAAGAAGAGTCGAGATATACTTTTCAGTTGACCACAGGAAACAGCCATTAAAATATTTTAGCAACAACCTCCAGACGCCGTTGCCGCCGCCGCCGCCGTTCTGCCTTCATCTTAGTCTAGACCAAAAATAGCTTTGGATGAAAATGTTAAGGCAGCCAGGCAACGCATTCCTTTACCAACCTGCAACGAGCAACGTGCAAGGCACAACGTGAATTTATGAATCGTTCAACCTGAATGAATCTTTTGCTTGGGTGTCTGCCACCAACTGAAACTCGAACTCTGTTTCGATCTGTAGCGTCGGCTGACTCTGCAGCCTCTGCAAATTCAGTCTCTGCTTCTTGATCTCTGGGGCGTTTACAACGCTTTGGTATCTTGTATTTATTTAATTGACGTTTGAACGTGTTGGTATTATAAAATAGCCACATCTATAGATCCAAACTAGTGTCTAGCACTGGAGCCTGGAGTCAGTGGCATCTGCGGGGAATGGACGCAATTATGACTGCATCTGGGCGTTGCTGAACATGCATGCGGGGGCAATAGATCGGACATTCGACTTGGGACAACGTCCATTGACGTGTCTTTCTTTTTTCAACTTTTTCACTTTTTGTGCTCCTCTCTGTTTGGATTGCTGTACGTGCTGGCAGTCTAATTAGCCTTCGTACTAGGCGTTGCCAATGGATTGCCTGGGTGTTAGTCTATTAAGCCAGTTCTGCACTATTTAATAGGCACAAATATGCGAAAGATGTGTTAAGGTACAAAAATCCCACAATTCCACTGGCCATGTGGTGGTTCCCCAGAAATAGCATTCATTATGGAACCCACAAACATAATTAGATGTAATTACAATACATTTTTGCATGCATTTTCTCTATAAGGGAAACTTAATCATACTGAATAAAGATTAAACTAGAATTAGCAACAATGCTGCCACTTTTAATCTTGGGGTCATGCGTTCCCGCCTCACGTTGGGCGCCATATTTTTAAATTATGAACGGTAGAAAATCTTAAGAGGTCTTAAGCAATGTATTAATAATAATTAAATCTTAGGATCTCCCACATATACATCATCTTTTAGTCATGTAATTCCCAGTAAATCTCTAATTTGCCAACTCATTGAATAATTCCGAAACGATTCAATAGAAATGGATTTGAACTCTCCCACGATAAAAATGTCACAAAAATGGCTTTCGAATGTAAAAAAAAAAAACAAACAAATAAGCATAGGCAATAAATAAACAAGCTTAGGCCTCCCCTGAATACAGAAACATTAAAAAACGAGTCTAATTTGCAGGTTACCCAGCGACAACAATAAAGGTCTAGATCGAAAAACTGGAAACAAATACCGGACGTGATTGGATGATAGACAACTATTTTGTAGCACAATCAATGAGCTATTCAGGCCGGGGATTCATACAAAGTAGCTCCCACAGAGCGAAAATGCGAGAGCGCATTAAAAAGAGAGTCAACAACAACAGCGTTGGAATCCAAAAAATTAAGTTGTAGCACAAGCAGCTGGGCCAAGCCGTTCCATCCAGCCCAAACAAAAGCAAACATCATCGCTGATACAGAGTCGGGGGCCAGTTTCACTGATAAGATCACCGCCGCCACACTAATAACAGCCAATGATGTGAGCCAGACACCGCATCGACAACGAAGAAGACAACGACGACGACGATGCTTTAGGATATGACTTGGCAAATTTGTGTGTTATTAACAGAAGATTGTCGAATCTTATGGTCGTATGCCGTATGCCCCTGGCCTAAGTCTCATATATGGAATGAGATCTTTTAGATCCGATTAAAACCATTAACACTTTTTCGTAGCCGCTTGATAGAAACAATTTTTGTCGACAATTATAAAATCAAATAAAAAGCTTTGTTGTTCTTCTTGAAGATGAGGCTGCAGCAAAATGTAAACATTTGTATTTATTTCTCTCTTCCTCTGTCTGACTCACCTACAGAGATAAATATATATAAAATAACAGATAGAAAATAGTTGTTCGTATATTGTTGGCTTACAAATTTATTGCTCATAGACAGGTAATTAATTCATTAACGCTTTATAGATATATATTTCAACAGGGCACCGAAACATCGTTCGAACTCTTGCCCCATACAGTAAACAAGGAAATATATTTCTTTTGCTTTTCCTGGAGTCCAGCTGGTGCGTGAAGTCTTTGTAAATAACGATCTCTGAAGAATTACTTATAACAATATGGAGATGAGTCAAATAAACAGAAATTATATTAATAGGGGCAAGAACCCATAGAATATTAAAAGCGTATGTAAATACTTAATGGAACCTATTTGAGCAATCATTTCGCACACACGAATTCTATACAAACACAAAACCCACACATGTCGAAGGCGAGATCTATCCATAGATAGATGCTGTCATCACACTTGGGTGATTTTTGCATTTTAGCATTCGGCACTTGCAAATGATATTCACGCATTTAACACATTTGTATTCGAAAAATGTAAAAATAATCAAAACTTGGCAATAACTTGGTGAAAACAACAAGCACCAGTACTTGTAGATGATCTTCACATGTTTTGGGACTATACGCTGCTCATATAGTACTGCTGATCTAAGTGTATACGATCTAGTAGCGATCAAACGAGCGAATTTGTGTAATTTCACAGCTCGGTCGTAATTTTCTATTCATGAGGCATACTACACAGATCGATGTATATTGAACCCATTAATATTATTAGCTAAATTTGAAATTTTAACACAGCAATGCTAATATATTTAGTAGGTCCGTCTTCTTATTTTTCTCACTCTCAATGTAATATCAAAATATTGTTCTACTCTTTTATATAATAATCATTATAATAATTTTATTGCATGTATTCCTATTACTCTATGATGATTTACTATCCCTAGCCTGTAACCTACTTACATACTCTTCTAGCAATCTTTTTAACTCCTAGAAGCCACATCACTCATTTCTCCCCGCTTTCTAACAGTTCCTTCATCCATTACGCTATCCTGTCCAATCTAACACGCATTAATCAAATTTCTATGATATCGCTCTTTTTACCGCAAACGCTATGAAAAGCATTTTTCAACATTTTCGTTTCCGCTGCGCCCCAACTAAAAGAAAGAAATCCCGAAAAAAACGCCTCCGTAAACCAAAATCCAAAAACATTAACCGGCGCACACTCAATGGGTCGTTCAGCATATTATTAGTTCAAATCATGCAATATGCTGATGGTAGGAATGAAAATAGGTGACGTTGGCCCACGGGCAGCTGGCAAAAGGTGTGTGAGAGTGTAAGAATGTGCGAGTGTGTGTGCTAATCAGAGCCTACAAAAATGTGTAACATAAAAGGAATTCGGGTTACCAGGAAGGGGCGTTGCTAAAACCATAACAATAGACCTGAAAGGATAATGCGTAACGCATAATGAGTGTATTGAGTGCTCGAAACAAAGATGTGAAGCGTGTGTCTGTGGCTACAACTCTGACATGACTGCTGCTGATAGGCAATATTGAAAGAATTTTTCGGGAAATTTCAGTTCAAATGCCGCAACTAATGTGCCACCGAAAAAATGCAGCGCAACGAATTGAGTCAAGAGCCCTGTGGCCCATGCGACAATTTCCCTCTGATTGACAGGCCCGACCAAAAAAAAAATATAAAGACAACCGAAAATGTGTCAATTTGCAGTAATCTAATCTGTGTGCGGTCTTTTTCGGGCAAACTGTATATATTTTTATATATATAAATGAATGAATGAAAAATAGACTCGCAACAGTGAGTTCCCTTTCTATTTGATAATAAATTGCTGTGCGGTATTTAATCAATTATTTATATATTATATTGTTATCATAGACCTGCGCCGTGACGTTTTGTTTGTAGAAATCGATCACAAAATACATTTTTGTGTTCTCAATACTAAGAAAAACCCTAAAATTGAAATAAGTCAAAGTGGAACACAGGGTGGGGGATTAACTTGAAATATCCCCCAATTAGCTGTACACATAAATCAAACAAATAGTACGTAATGTTCTACGGCAGTTTTAACAACTTTTCCTGATTTGGGTTAAAGATTTCTTGTCATCGATACACACATTGTTGGGGTTTACTTTTCTTACTGCTGATAAAAGCAGTTGCCAGAGTTTTAATAAGATTGGAAAGTCCAAGTCAATTGGAAGTACTTCAGATAGGCGCCTGTCCAGTTTTAAGATACAAACTTAGATATTTACTTAACTCTAGATTGAAGAGAAGTAATGCAATATGAGATTTTGAAATCAAAAGAGCTTGTAATGAAAATTGATATTGGTTATTCAGGTATGTTTATATTATAGAATATTATCGAATTCGATCGCTCCAAGTTTGCTATTCCTTATGTAGAAGATGAACAATTGGTTTTAGCATATATTATAATTACTTATTTGAACATTACTCAAGATCAGCTAAACAGTTAGTAAAGCTAACTGATAGCAAAGTTTAGTAGCTGTAGATAGCGGTCGAACAACCGCTGCAAATAAACACATTTAGTTAATGATTTATAGTTGATTGCGTGCCTTTTAAGCTCTGCCAGATTGCCCCAGCTATGTTTAATAGATATCTCTCTCTCCAGACAAGCCGACAGATAGACTGGCAGACAAAGAGACGGAACGTACACAGATGAAAACTTGAGTTTATAAAATTGCATATCTTAGTGCAATGCCTGGCGAATGAACACTTGTGTATACAAATTCCAGAGGTGCGCTTTGTCTATGCAGTCCAGAGAGAGATAGAGTGAAAGACAGACCGTGAGGGAGGGGGGGGAGAGAAAGAGAGAGATAGAAAGAGAGAGTGAGACTGAGCGGTGGAGAGTGCTTAAAAAGACATAAATTAAGCACTCGGCTACCTGTCATCATCATTCTCAGCATCATCATCATCAGCAGGAACATCATTATCATACTTATCAACGTCATCATCAAGTTCATCATCACCAACTTTATCATCATCAACTTTATCATCACCATATTCATGCTCATCCCCAATGAATGTTGTTGTTGTTGTTGTCGCCGTGTCGGCATCAAAGCTTTGATTTTAACAGGGCTCTTCTCTTGCTCTCGTTGTTGTTGCTGTTGTTGTTGTTGTGCTTGTGTTAAGAGTGTGTTGTGGTTGTTATTGTTGCTGTTGTTGTGTATCCTACAGCTAACAATTAAGTCTAAAGTGTAGCTACACACACGTAGCAAGCGAACGACAAGAAAACTTTGTAACAAATTTCACAATAATTGCGCATAGAACACAACAACAACAACAACAACAACAACAACAACAGCAACAACAAAAAATGTAAAAACATGAAAAAGAAAAATTGCAAACATGGAAACATATGTTGCATATGTTGCACATACAAACACACACATACACACAACCCAACACCCTGTGTGGTGTCATTGTCAAAGCCAATGTCTCCCATCATACATATGCGTGTGTGTGTGTATGAGTGTGTTTTAGTGTATGTGTGTGTGTGTTTGTCTCTAGTATAAAATAAAATGCGTTTTTAATTTGCAGACGCGCGTAAAGCAAAAGAGAAAAAAAGAAAAAGAAAAGAAACACAATATTAAAAAAAAAACACTGACGCTTCTCGTTTTTTCTTATTCTCTCTTTTTTCTTTTTATTGTCGCCGCGATGGTATGGAAATTATTTGCGAGTGGCAAAAGGTATGCTATAGGGTGTCCATAGGGGGACAAACAGAGCAGACCGTGACCACCTGTCTCGCTGTGTGCAACATACTCATGCAACATGCCGCATAGACAGCTGCAGATACAAAATACTCTGCCATTACCAGATGATGAAGCCACGTATTGGCGTCTAGACCAAAGTCGAAGCTTTATTACACTTCTAAAAGCAGACCTATGAAAAAGGCACGATAAGTATATTTAATATTATTTATTTGTATTATTATTATTATTTCATTATTAGTATTCTACTATGGGCATTTTTATATTATTATTATTTATATTATTATTATTATTATTATTATTATTATTTTATTATTATTATTTTATTATTATTATTTTATTAGTATTCTAATTTTTTCTATTCTATTATTAGTATTCTAATTTTAGTAATATATGATTAGTAAATTATTATTAGTATTCTATTATTATTAATCTATTATTTTAGAATTGTGTTTTTATAATTAGTACTTTATTGTTATTATTTTATTACAATCATTTTCATTTTATTATTCTATATTAATGATTTTTGTACTCTTTAAATTAAATCACTTTATTTTATGGGCTTTTAATTTTGTATCATAATTAATTTATAATTTTTATGGTATTTTAATTATTTTATTATTATTTTATCATTAATATTTTATAATTATTATTTTATCATTATAATTTAATAAATATTTTATTATTATTATTTATTTATTAATTTATTATTATTATTATTATAATATTATTATTTAAATTTTTTTCTTTCATTTTGATTTATTAATATAATACATTTATTTTAAGATTAATAAAATCTTTTTATTTTTTTTTTTTAATTTTTATTATTTTACATTTGAGTGTATTTTTTATTTATTTATTTTTTATTTTTTATTTAATATAATTATTTTACATTTAAATTTAGTTTTATTATATTATTAAACGAATTTTCTTGAAAATGTTAGAACCATCTATAAAGGTTAGGATCTCGATATATCAATTTTTAAATATGATGACATAGTTATCTTTACTAACGGTGTTAATCGCATTGTTTATCATTCCTGTTGTGCTACTAAACATGATCTCTGTATATATAGACATATAGAGGTCAAACTTGATAAGTTTCACTGTGTATTCGTTGCTGTATTTATTAACTAAATGTTAAGATAGTTTAACTAACTAAAGCCACAATCAACGGGCTTTATAAGTGCTTTAATCACTTTGTAAGCATTTATAGGATCATTGACACAGCGCTAAGCCCAAAGCCAATAGTTATCTGTAGACCAAGCAATAGATCTCTGTGGGTATTTACAAGCCATGTTACTTGCTATCAGCATAGAAGTCGTATCATATCATATCGTATACGTATTCTACAGTCAACCAAGCTGCCTACCATCAAGTGCTGCATGCGTAAACGTTGCACCACACATAAAACAGAAAAAAACATAAGAAAAAACAACTGAAGAAAAGAAGAGACAGAAAAAAGAAAAACTTCTATCTTTATGGCCAAGGTAGATAACGTGGCCCAGGCAGTCACATTGCGTCTAGAACGGGTGCTCAGGGCATGCCTCAAATGCCAGCACAAAGGCGTACGAAAAAAATGAGTGGAAGCCCAGACCAAAGTTGCAGCAGTCGTCGCAAGACTCAGTGTCAGTCGAGTAAGCCGTGTGGGTAATGAAATATTGCCATGTGCCAGCGCCTGCGCCTGCTGCCTTTTGCCTTCTGCCTTCTACCTTCTCCCTGCTGTCTCTATGCCATGTCCCTCCCCCTTTGAGTAAATGTTTGCCGGCAACAGCTGCTGCTGTTGTTGCTGCCGTTGTTGCTGCTGGTGTAGGTTGACAAACAAACATGCCAGTGCATAAAACAAGAACAGGAACCAGAACAGAGGAGCAAGGCCCAAAAGCCAAACCGTTGCAAAGTCAAACGAGGCAGGCACTTGAATGCGCTGCGCCTCCTTGGATGGCACTTGAAAGCAGCACAAGTTCCGCTCCCGACGCTCCCGATGCTACTGCAGCTGCTTTAGACTCCACCTGCCTAACAACAGCAGCTCAACCTCAACCTCAACCTGAATGCCAATTCCTGCCCACCACCTGAGTATTCACTGTGTAGACATGGCCATAACCCAACGCCAACTTCAACTCCAACTCCGACTCTGACTTTGACTCCGACTCGAAGCCAAAACGAAATTCGCATTCACGTTTTGGCTTTTTACCTTTGCGCCTATTTATCATCAAATGCAGCCAAGCTGGCAGGCAGCCCAGAGGCAGCTGCAACAACAACAACCAACAACATCTAAAAGGTAGCTAAAGCAAGGAATGTTTCAGCCAACACCAAGCTGAACCATAGATACCCTAGCAGACGAAGTGAGAGTTTTGTCTAGAACTTTAACCGCAGCTTAGTTCTATCCACATTCAGAGACATTAGTATAGCTTAATAACACTTAATAATTTGCTAGATATATCAAAGTCACTAAATAAGTATACTTTTCCAGAGGACCCTCTCTCCCATTCTCTCTCTCCCTCTCAATCTGTAGAGCATTTAAAAAATGAAGTTGCCATGCAAATCCATTGAAGTAAGAAGCAACGACGACTCCATTGTCGACATGTGATACCATTTAGCCTGCAAAACTGGAACCTGGTCTGGGACTGGGACTGAGACTGAGACTAGAACTAAGACCGTACGAGACGGAGGGGGTATGGGCCAAAAAGGCTGTTGCAATCAGGCAAAATTGTTGCCAACTGTGGCACCGACTGTGCACTGCATTCCAAAGGAACGACTCCTACTCCCTCCAAGAGCATAGCGTGAGAAAGCAAAATATTGATTCAGAACATAGTCAGACAGAGCGCGAAAAACCAAGGGAGACAGAGACGCAAAGAGAGAGATATATATATGAAGTCGATATGCAAAACGCGATAAAATTCCAGAGCAGGCAGCATGTAGCGGCGAGACGCCGAAAAACCGGCTTCTGATCAAGCCAAAAGGTGCTAAATGAAGTTCTTAATTAAGTGCGAGTGGCAGCTGTTGGAGAAACGACAAAAGGAAAAGAAAAAGTAATAGGGATGGTCTGACTACTTGCATGAATTGTGCACTTTTAAAGTCCGGGACTGGGGCCAGGGGGCGGTGTAGGGGCGGGCAAGGGTTGCGTTTTATTGGCACATCGTTAGCTCGAGCTGGCGTTGCTGTTTGATTGCATTTATTGCATAATTTGTTAATGAATGGAAAGCCAGCGACACGCTTCTGGCCAAAACAACAACAGCAACTTCGCGAAAAAAAAATGATGACAAATTAGCAACATAATTGCCTGGATTCCAACTTTAAATATATCTTAAAACATATATCCATACGTATGAACGCATGTATCTGTTATGTGGTACGTGGGAATGGAATGTTGCTCGCATTCACTACAACAATATTTTACGACTCCAGAATACGATACCAAATTTTACGATCAACGAACACGAGTTAAGATACTAAATGAAAAATTTGCTTAAAGTAGTAACAAATATCTTGTACATCTTGGGGCATAATTTGATAAGAAATAACTCTACCATCATAACAACTATTGGTAAAGATTGAGCGTTATTAGATCTAAGGCACTTATTCGGTTTGGAATATGATTACAGTTCGTTCAAACCATAAAAAAGCGCATTACTCATAACGAAATATACTAATCATTTAAATGGAATAATTAGTTAATGCATAATACTTAACATAACCACTAAAATGTACAGTAAAAACTTCGGAGAGAAAATGGGATTTATGAACACTTCCATTGCAAGTATTGTTCAAGTAATTCAATATACATTTCATCAAGGTCCAACGTAACAATTCGAAATATTTAAAATATTTGAATGATATGAGTTTTAGATCAATAAATAATAATATAAGTCTGATATGTAGAATTGATTCAGTGGTTCGAACGGGAGTTTTAATAATTTTAATATTATTATATTAAAGAGACTTTGTCTATAGAGTTCAATTAATATATCCATAATAGGCTGATAACTTAATCTGTTTCAGTAGGTCGAATAGAGTGAAAAGGGAGCTTTATTATATTATTATATCGAAGAGACTTTGTCTATACAATGCAATTTTATAGTTTGTTTAGTATACATGGTAAACCCATTCTAATTGAATGCCATTTCAAAAGATTTTCGCTTCTATTTAGTCTACTTATTCATATGCAGCCACATAAATTACAATGAAATTAACATTTGCCACATGTCACGCGAATAAAGAGAGACAAGTGAAAAAAAAAGAAGGAAACTATTAAAAGTGCTATAAATAATAAAGAATACAGGGACAGAGAAGTCAAAACTGATTATGATTAGTACTCAGAGGCAGTAATAGTAGGGGTTGAACCTCGACCAAAAGACCGCTCGATCCTCATAATTAAGCGACATTTGTGGCATGACATGCAACAAGCTAAAGATTAACATAAATTTTAAGACGTCATTAGAGATAGAACAAAAGAGAATGTGAGAGAGGGAACGAGTGAGTAAGAGTGAGCGACGATGCAGAGCTGTTAAAGGAGCTGAGACGTAGGCACCAAAGTTTTATGGGGCGCAACAATGTAGAAGTTGAAGTGCCTCAACGCACACCTGTCCGAAATACGTGAAATAAAAATATAAATTATGATTATTATGCACTTGACAGGAGGACACAAAACATAGCCACAAAAGTGCTTCAAGTGTGTGAAGCGTTGGCGTACGATAGATGATAATAATTGTAGATATTTATCTTATAATAAAAATAGACAGACAGAATCTTTCGTATAGTATCGCATCGCACTCGATCGTATCGTATCGTATGGTGGGTATCTCCACGTATCTTTTTGTCCCAGTCTCGTCGGTCGTCTAATTATTAGCGCTAATTCTTTGTGAGAGCCATACAAGAAATCTTTCAAGAGTTGTGTTATTCTGTCTTTTTGATTGAAAGATGTGCCTAATTGATAGTCGAGTCTCACTCTGAGCCTCAGTCGTAGTCTGTCTTCAGCACGAGCTGAGAGACCCCTCAAAACCCAGAGACAGAGACCGAGACAAAGACCGCGACAGAGGCAGACAGAGAGGGAGAGATGCGTTGAGACTTCAGTTCAAGTGCGTGTCATTGTGTAATTTTGGACTTGATTATTATTAATTTGCAGACGCCGAACGGCGAGTAATTGTTATGAGATGGTCTCCTCGGCCTCTACACCTTTAGCCCCTTTAACCGCAGGCCAAAATATTTATTTGATTTGCTAATGGAGCACTGTAAGGGCATACGTTACATTTATATAATATGTATGTAATTTGGGGCGTATGGTACAGGAAATGAACAAGAGCATAACTTACAATCCAGTAAATACTTTGTGCTGCTTAGTGGAACTTACCTAGAAAGAGAGTAAGAAAAGAGAACGAAAATTGTTTTAAATTGGGTCTTTTATAAAGATTATAAGATGTACTTAGATTTTATAGCACATCAGCTGTATAGCAAACAGTTTTTGAAATTCTTTTTAGAAATTCCACTCACTTTTGTGCTTCTGGGTTCTTTTTGTTTCTGCAGATTTCAGATAAACAAAACTTGGTCTTTCTTCTTACGTTTTTTTGTTTTTTTTTTGGGGGGGGGGGGTTTATTGGTAAAAATGGTTGTAAATTATGCACATTTTGGATGTGCTTATCTCATATTTAACTCACGTGGAAGCCGAAAACAAAATAATTTACACAACACGCATATTCTTTCCTTATGGACTTCCTCTATTAACAAGCTCCTTCTTCGCGATTGCCTTTGCCCTGTAGCGGCTTCTACAGACAGAAGCTTTCTGTTTGTGTGTGACTGTGTGTGGGTAAACAGTTAATGTAAATTTCACAGAAAACACTGAGACAGACAGACAGTTAGACAGTCAGTCGTACTTTAGCAAGATGATTGCATCAGAGCACACAGCCTGACTCTCAGCCTGAGTTTGAGTCTGGGTCTGAGACTGAGTCGGAGTCGGAGTGTGAGTCTGAGTTTGAGCCTGGCCTGGGCCTCAAGTGAATTGACGCTTTGTTTTATAACTTGCTAGCCATAAGATAATAAACAACAGTTTCGATCACTCTATGGACCTCTCGTTCACTCCCGATATGCTGTCTCATTCACACGGCTGTTGTAGAATTCGAGTCGTTGCAGTTTTCGGGCTGCTTAGGTAGTTTGTAGACCTTTTGCGTTTGCAGGTTCACAAGGCGCCGACAACAAACTGAAACCACCAAAGGTGATGACTGCTGTAATTGTTGTTGTTTCTTGGTAAAAGGTGTTGTATAGACACATACGCACATACACACAAACACACGTACATATATACATACAGTGCACACACATGTGAGATTTACATTTCCTTACCACAAACCAAAGAGCAAAGTGCTACGACTCTACGTTGTCTGTGAATTTCGTTGAAGTTTGGTTTATTTTTATAAATGTTTTCTTTTTTTTTTTACATTTGACTCTCCAGATTCGTGGTTCAGGATAGGTTAGAGAGCCTACAGACCGGTTATGGGTTATACCCCAACTATGCACTTTGAAGTTTACTTAGGTTGGTAGCGTTTAACAACTAAATTCTGTTCACATGAGAAATTCTTTGGTTTCTTTTCAGGAAGTCAAATTAAATTAAGTTGAAATACAGCAAATAAAATATACTACAAATTCATTTCAATGAAATAGACAAAGAGTTCAACAATTTATGTTATTACAGCGCGTATACATTCCGTTCTTATATCACATATTGTACTGATTTTCGACTTTTTCAATGTCCAACCCAAATATTTTATATACTTTTCAATGGTACTCATTCCACTCTATGCATTGTCTATTCTTTAGGTTCTTCCCATTATTTACTTTTATTTATTGTAATTCATTGTCCCACATTTAGTTTTTCGATTCTATTACAGTCTTCAACTTCCTACTCGAATATCTGTTTTCTGATTTCTGATTTCTCTCTTTAAAAAAAAAATCCTGAAAATCTGTGTCCATTTCACCTCAAGAGGAACAAAAATTGGAGCACACAAATCGACTGCATTTAGCATGGTGCAACAGGCCTTTCAACAGTTACCCAACGAAGAAAAATACAGCCAAGAGGAGAGAAACAAGTAAAATGTCTGACCTGAAATCTGGAACATGCCATTCGACTTCGTGTAGCCTGCTGTGGCGTTGGAATGATGCTCATTATTAAATTTTGGGCATTGTAATGTAATTCTCTGTACATCAGAGCACAATCTCGCTGCGATTCTCAAGACCGTCTTAATGGCTATGAAACACGCGTCTCGATCTCATAACGGTTTTAATGAAACACATAAATTCGCCTCGATTCCTCGTCGCTTTTGTGATCCAATTCGGATTCAATTCAATTCCACTTGGGTGAGCCTTAGCCTCAAGTGCAGTTAAAGTGCGATCGATCGAACTGACAGATCTTTTCCGAACGTACGATGATCCATCCGATCGTGAGCGTGATCAGTTTACTTAAATATATATATCTTTTCATGCTCTCTTTCTCTCTTTTGTTATGTGTTCTTTTTGTAGGCACATTTAGTGTAATTTTGCAGATTAATGTTTTGCTTTGTTTGGATTTGTTTGCCGTTTTTAAATATATTTTTAAAGCTCTTACATAGAAATTGCTTAAACAGAAGAGACGAGAGGAGAGGAGAACAAAACGGAACTAAACTCAACGCATCCTTGCACAATTTACAGCCATGAATGAAATGAGTTACTACGCTGATGCCGACAAAAGATACTCACATATGCGAATACGAATAGGAATACGAATACAAATATGTATGCTGGCCATAAAGAATATTCAACATTCGAGTCGAGTAGAGTTAAGTTGAGACGCGTCGTGTCTGTTGCGTTTGCGAGTCCACTCAACTGTGAAACAGGTACGGAGAACGAGACAGGATATGGACAGGAACAGACAGGCACAAACAGGCACAAACAGGCAGAGACAGGCAACCATTGGCATTGGCTGAGGCACAAGCACAAGCATAGATACGGCCAGAGTTAGAGGCAAACAGTCGGCAAAAGTACAAAGAAAGACAGAGAGAGAGAAAGAAAAAGAGAGAGATATTCCTCCTGGTCTGCTCCCTATTCCCTGGTTTCGTTCTATCTATCTATGTAGCTTCAACTGCCTTTTCATTCGATTTCAATGAACTCGGCAAATGTTGCAAGTGCAAAGACAAAACAAACACAGCAAACAGCTGATAACAAATGCCATGTATCTGTGAGATACAGATACTCAGATACAGCCACATTCAAGCGGATTTGCTTAGATACTACGATAGACAGACAGACGTGATACGCAACTCACACACATAGAGTTAGAAACTATCATTACATTTACTTTTCGGTTTCACATTACGCTCAACATTGTGTGGATCTGCCAAAAGGACGATTTTCCCTAACGCTATTTTCAATTTTCCCTTTTATTTTTCATGCGTCTATCGTCTATTTCTAGTTCTATTTTTGCATTGTAATTGTAAACCATTTGTCAGCAACTTTGAATTTGTATAGCTAATTTCCCTTCACTACTAAATCGAAGCAGAAGTACATAAAGAGAGAGCCAGAACCAGAGATGAAGACGAAGACAAAGGAAGTGAAGATGGGGTGGAGTAGAGGCTTATGGAGCCACCAAATATGCCGGAAATGCCTTTATTTGGCATGGTCTGGACGTCGTTTCAATGGTTATTTATGTGTACGATTGCTTATTGGATTTGGCACAGACTCAATTGAAAGTTTATTAAAACGTATGTTTAGCAGTCAGAGGGGAAACTGAGGATTTCTGAGCAGAACAGACAGGCAGATAGACAGACAGACAAATGGCGTCTATGCGGGCTTTTAAATGGATTGAAGCTAAAGTGTAAACAAAGCAAAGTATACAGTGAATGCAAGAACAAAGCAAACATATAAAGAGCATATAGTATTATGTACAAGAACCTTATACGTTTGAGATTAAAATCCAATGATTATATATACAAGTCACCCAAGTCAATGGGAAGGTCGAGAGATCAATTATACTAACATTGATAATACCGTATAAATGCTGTTTAATCTATTAGCCGCGCCACATTAAATCTCGAAGAGCAGCTGTCTCCAAATATGCTTCTCTTATCAAATATGCCCAAGTATTAGGCTAATGCAAAAGCTTTTATCATCGGGCTATATATAAATCATGAAGGTCGCAACGGCATTATAAAAATAAGGACTCGTTAATCTATGACCTCATAACGACGGCGATGTCAACCTAGACGGCGTAGACGACACGCGTTCCTATGTGGAAGCCATGCAAGTTATCATATCATTATGAGATTTAAATTTATGGCTTGATTATGATTGGCGCTTCCCTGACGCCGCCATAAAAGTCAAAAATATACAGATCTCTATATATACCGCTCACCGCTCACTCCTCACTCTCTCCCTGTCACTCACTCTATGCTATTTCCAGTTTCTCAAGTTGCGTGGGCAGCGAATCCAAAAAAAAACTTGTGGCATCGTTTGAGCTACCGACGACAACGACAAAGACGACGACGACATCCACACATCCACACATCCACACGAATATCAACATCCACATCCACATCCACATGAACAGCATCTTTATCCACAACCACATCCACATCCACATCCACATCCAAATAAGATAGATATTCACATATCCATATGGTTATGGTCTAAGCGCCTTTGCAATACATCTATCTCACTTGTTCTCTCTTTATATATAATTTCTATCTCTCTCATTCTATGTATCTAACTATCTCTCTCTATGCATCTATCCCTGTCTATCTATGTGCGTTTGTGTAGGTTGTTGTCTGTTAAATTTATCGCTCTTGACTTCTACGCATTTGATTTGATTATTGTTGTTGTTTCTATTTTGTTGTAGTCTTTTTTATTTGGTATTTTATTTTTTTAAGTTTTTATTCGAAATTTACCTTGTCAAAATTAGTTTTTCATTTTATTATCCGCACATCATTGTTCGGATTTTTCGGCTTGCGACATTTTTCAGCAGCTCTTGGGTCTCTTGGTCGGACCTATTCGCTGGGCTTTCCGGTAGCCCCATAAAACCCTCAAATTTATGACCAGATGACGCTTTTTCACTTGTCTCATTTGTATTTTCTTTTGTTTGCCACGCTGTGTGGGCCGCTTTTCTTTATTTTTCACTGGTTTTCCTATCCATTTCCTTTTTTTTTAAGTTTTACCACTGCCTTTATAGTAAAGTGTATATAATTTTTTATCAAAATTAATTTTTATGTTTTCATATTTTATGCTTCTTTTTATGAAAGGGGAAGAGAGTGAGAGCGAGTGAGTAAGGGAGCTCATTAACGAAATTGTCACTAAAAAGAAAAATTTTACGATCTGTGACCAGTTTTAACAAGTTAACACACTCAAAGTGGCATTTTATGTATCTCTTTGAGTCTTTCAATTTATAACTATTTTTGGGCTTGGCTTAAATGCATACATATTTATGGAAAGGTTAAGGGTGTTCCATTTTCTCATGCAAAAAACCATACAATATGGTACAATACATACATACAATGCAAATATCAAAATATCTATCTCGAAATATCTATAGCTATTATTGTAATGCTAATACTGAAACCCATATATCTTGTAGCTTAAGTATTATTGCATAGCGAAAATATAACAAGAGTGCAATTCTCTCTCTCCGAGTGGTATTCAATTGTCCAGCGGGTTTTCCACTTGAGCTAACAGCACATAAATACTGACAACAACAACAGCTGCTGTTTTCCCGGGTTGAAATGAAAGCGAAACTGTTACTGAAAATGAAACAGAAACTGAAACTGAAACTGGACCGTGGCAAACTAATTGAAAACCATTATTTGCCAGATTAGGCCAAAACAAATGGCCAAGGTTAATCGTAGAGGAGATTTGCATGAGTTGTTGTTTGGCCGCACTTAGGCTTAGTCTGTGTCCTTAACGAACTGTAGAAAATTGAAATCGTTGCATTTTATTATATTCCAGAAATAGGGAGAGGCTTAGCCCAAAGGTTCAAAAGACTCTAAAGACTCGAGAGCTCAAGGCAATTGCCAATTGCCAATTGCCAACACTTGACTATGTCAAGAGCGACCTTTGATGGGTAAGTTGGGATAAGCAGAGATTCTTTCTTCCATACTTGGCCCCTTTTTAATGAACCTTTCTTTAGATACGCACGTAGCATAGTTATGGCTCGTACTTTAATTACATACACCATCTCTTTCTCAGACCTTATAGTAGAGAGTATATGGAAGTTGAGTCGGGGTGTCGGGAGTCGGGGTATCGATCTACACATTCTTGAGCGTAGTTTCACTGCTTATCAACAAACGCGCCATCAAAGTAGGTGGCGTAAATTAACAAATCTTCCATGTGACCCAATTAAATCAACGCGCGAGGTCGTCACAATGTTCCTTGGGGCGTTGCTGCAGTTACTGATTTCAGTTTTCTCTACTACAGCTACAGCTTCAGCAATTTAACATTCGTCATGCTCACGGCCAGGCGAAATATATATATAATAAAAGAGACGGAACGAGAAGAAAAAACTCAACTACAGACAGAGAGTAGAGTCTCAACTCAACTCAACTGAGGCCTCTCCTCCTCCACTCTCAACCCATCCGATCGCATCTTATTTCATATCATCTCTGTTCATTTAAGTGGCCGATTGGTCAGCGGGCAGCTTCAGCGAAAATTTACTTGTGGCAAATTTGTTTGCTCTCCGGGGGCAACAGTTGCAAAGGCAAGACTGTGTCTAAAGCATGCAACATGCAACGTGCAACATGCAACTTCCAACTGGCTGTGACCAAGTGGGGCAACAGCGCCTCAAGTGGCAGGCAAACTTCGACTTCAGTCGAAGCACTAGCACTAGAAGTAGTTCTCGGCAATAAGCAAAAGTGATCTTTGCCTGGCAAGAGACAAGTGATTCTCTGTAAACTTTGAAGAGCGACTTTATTTAATATGATCTACACGAAATAATCCTCGTAGCAATCAAGGAAAACTTGAACAAGTTGCAATGATTAAAGCTTAGTCTTATGATGGCTCGAATTCTCCTTTCAATTTGATCTTAATGGACTGTTATTTATTAATTCTCCATAAAAAATAGCTCATAAAACTAACAGTTTTCGAATTAATTTTCGTTTAAACATCATAATTGCCGTTCATAAATCAAACTCTAAATCTTGTCTAACCATCTCTTGTTATTATAACAATTTTAATATAAATTCCTGACTGAATTCTTCGAAACGTTTAGCACTCCCATACAATTTTTGAGCATCCTCGTTGTCGCTACTGTTGTGATTCATGCATAAGCAAGTGTAGATCAATTTCTCAGATCTTTTATACGGTAAATTGCCCAACATTTTGTCTACAATGTGAACTTGTTGCGGTTCACACCCTCGACTGTTAAATTTCGCAATATCGCACAATTAGTAGATGACGCTGACAGATCCCTCTTTCCCTATCTCTCTCATTTTTTTTTTTTTTTTTTTTTTTTTTGATGGTCAAAGTATTTCTCAACCTTTTTTTCCACAAAAAAAAAAGAACTACAGTAAAAAGAAATAAGAAAACCGCGCGCGCTATCAAAACAAAAGATGACAACAAAGAAGCCTCGTCAGCATCGTCAGTTGAAGTTCTAAGAATGAATCATGCTGAGTAGACGCCATGCGAAAAATGAGGCAACCGCGATAGAGACAAAGTGCTAGAGAGAGAGACAGAGAGAGAGAGAGAGTGTATGCTCTTGAGCCTGTCGAGAAACGACTTAATTGCCACAGAGCACCGTCTCTGGGCGCAAGTGTCGAAGCCCAAAAATAGTTAACAGCAACCGAAAAGGGATCAAAGCCAGACTGAAAATGAAAATGAGATAGACATACACACAGCATACTAACTGACTAAGAGAGAGAGAGAGAGAGAGAGAGAAAGAATGAGCATACGGTATGGTAAAGAACCTATACGGTCGGCATATTTTCTCAAGGGCCTGTCCACCGTTTCTATACCCAGTGTGCGAGCTCGAAAAGGTCAAACGTGGCTACTTTCTGAGATAGAGAGAGAGATGGAGATATACCCAAAGATATACACCGATATAAACAGGAGTTGCCCATGGTTGACCATTGTCCCATGTCTCATATCCAACTTTAGAGTTTGTCTGTGTGGTCTGACCAACATGCCAAAAGTCTCTGCTGTCGCACTGTCTCACTGACTCACTATCTCTCTGTCTCTATGTCTCTATGTCTCTCTGTCTCTGTATCCCTGTCTCACTCTCCCTCTGTATCCCTGTCTTTCTGTCTCTCTGTCTCTCTGTGATGCTTGCATGAAATGTAAAAATTTTTGTAGCGTCAGCAGCAGCCACAAGTCACAAAGTGCCTTAAACAAGTTCGTTCCTGCCCCAGCTGAAACTGAAGTCATAGCTGCTACTTTACACGCCCAGAAACTAAATAAATTCTCAAAATTCAGCTAAAGCTAAGCTAGTCAAAACGAGCAACTAATAACTGACTAAAATATACATGCTAATCGCATTTTCAACACTGTACTCAGAGCGAATAAAGGGCATATTGAGATTGTGGAATAATATAGTGAAGCTTCAAACTTGAAAACTTTAGATTATTAAACTTTAAATAGGATAAGACTAAAGCAGAGATGAAACCTAAAGAACTTTTAGTATTTTATGTTTAAATGATATATCAAATGGGTTTGTATTTTTCTCAGTGTAGTTGCAGCTGCTGCTGAATCTGGCGCATTCTTGCCTCATTCCGTTGCAGGCAGCGCATTTGCAGTGACTTTCATATATGGACTGTCCCGAGATGCCGGCGTATTGCCGTTTTGGGCAGATCTTCTACTGCTGCTGCTGATGTTGCCCTCTCCCTGCTCCTACTTCTGCTCCTACTTCTTTTTCTCCTCCTCTTGTTGTTGTGTTTTGTTGGTTTCGTTTACCGGCATACCAATTTGGTCGCTGCCTTAACACCTTCAAAACATGCAAGGATCGAAGTACAAAGAGGCAGAGACAGAGATAGAAAGAGAGACACGACAAGCTACAAGTGTGGGGAGAGAGGTAATAGCAGAAGCTGGGAGGTCGCTTGGATTCCATGACCATGTTTCATGTTTTATGCGCATAAAATGCATTTTAATTGTTGCGTTTGAAGCAAGGCAGGGAACACTATGAGTGCGAGTGAGAGCGAAAAAGAGAGAGAGAGAGAGAGAGAGAGAGAAAGAGAGATTTTGTTGAACGGCATAGAAGCTAAGCGTTTTCTCACGCTCAAAAAAATGAATGAGATTTTGTATTCGTTTAGTTTTTTGTTTCGTTTAATTTTTGGGCAATTTCATAAGCATTCACAAACATGGCAATTAGCCACGCCCCTTCAAGAAACGGCAGCTCCAAATAACAATTACATTTTACATGTTTATTAATAACTAAATAGTTGAAGGCCAAAGGGAGATACAGGGCTCTGCGGCTGTGGGGTTGAGCAGCAAGTGGAGCCCAGAAGCGTCGGCTCAGCTCTACGGAGATAATTAAGTAGTTAAGAGCTCAAGCTACACTCACAGCCCCCCTCCCCCTCTCTCTGTTAATATACCATTCTATGGCACTACATATTACAGACTGCCCTCTCACCTCCTCTCTAGACAACCCTTCGCCTGCCCCCTTCATCGCCTTCAGCTCGCTTTCCCGCTCAACCTCCTCTAGTGCCTTGTTAGGGTTTTACTTGAAAGCATTTAAGCGCCGCAGCACTTCAGCTCTTCATCTGACTGTCTTTCCAGTCTTTCTTACTCTTTCAACCCTCTCTCCCTCTCTCTTCCTCTCACTCTCTCTCCCTCTCCCTCTGTCTTTCGTTCTCTCTATCACACTTAGTCAAGCAAATGGAGCATTAAATCGTGCAAACAAACAAGCGACAACAACAACTAAAAGCAAAGTTATGCACCGAGTTTAGATAATAATAGTCTAAGACTACGCAAAGTACAGTGGAGTTGTGCACAGTGGAACAAAGGGGGCGAGGTCTTCAGGGAAATCTGTGCATAGTGGGCGCCGCAGCATTTGCATAATGAGCATGTTCGGGGGGAAGTTCAAGTCATGCGACGCGGTCAAATAATGCCAAGAAATGCCAAAGATTTGCAGCAAACAAAGAGACAGAGACAGAGACAGAGAGAGAGAGAGAGAGAGAAAGAGAAAGAAAAGAAAAACTATTCACCAATATAGAAGTCGAACGGAGAGGTTTCTTAAATACTTTTCTTAGGGAATATGAACATTATTTTAAATTCGAAATATAATAATATAAATGAACATATAAATAAGAGATGATATATCATTTTATGGATCAATTGCTATAATATGAGCATATAAGTCTGCACTCAATTCTAGAACCACTCATGTTCATATCCATGAAAGGAATTGTAAAAGCCAAAAGCCACTCAAACTAATATTAATAAAGTTAGTATTTTAATCAACTATTTGATTGATTATTATATTAATTTGTTAAAATTATTATTATAGGTTATAATTATTCATTCTTATTTTGTTGTTATATAATAGGGCTTATTAAATGATTTAATTATAACAAATATAATTATTAATTATTATAATTTTATATTATTTAATGTTATTAAATTATTATGAAATTTGTTTATTCATAAAATTATTCGCAATTAAAATCATTATTATATAAATTTATAATAATCCTTATTATTATTTATTATTATATATTTATCATAAAAAATTACAATTAAATTAATCATAATTTAATTAATTATTATTAGTTTATTATTATTTACTATTAATTATTATTGTTAATAATTTTTTATTATTTTTAAAATTTTACACAATAAAATAATATAATATAAAATTATTTTAATTTATTTATTTGTAACAAATTGTTATATAACTTTGATATTAAAATGAAATTAGAATATGAATGATTATTATATTGCCGAATGCTTCAAGCGATGTTAACGTTATTATTATTTATATTTCATTAAATTTTTTTTTTAAATTTCTTGCTATTGCTCTCTAATTTCAAGCTTATGTTCGCTTTTCTTTCTCTCTCTCTCGGACAGACCCTTGCCGCCTCGCTCACAATTTCACAATGGTCAACAATGGAAGAGCTTTAGGAATTATTTCGCATAATGATGATATAGTGCCGCACAACATAGGATGCAGCCCGTGCAACACAACTGAAGAATGCGGCCAGGCAGCTCCGATTCAGATTCAGATTCACATTCAGACTCAGCTGCCGCAGCAACAATGCAAAAAAAGGGCCAAAAATAAAAGAGAGAGACAGAATGACAGAGAGAAAGAGTGAGAGAGAGAGAGAGAGGCAGCATTGAGTTAGTGCAACTGGGGGGCAGCGTGAGAGGCAGGGAAGCGAGGCAGTGAATGAGAGGGCCATTTAGTTTTGGTCGCTGGAAAATGATTAATAGTCGTGTGGTTGCCTCGACTTGGCCCTGGCAACGGATGCAGTGCCGCAGTTGCCGCAGTCGCTGTCTAAGTGGAGCAGCAGCAGCAGCAACAGCAGCGGCGCTGTAAATTTTCTTCTGCTAAAGGTAGCAACAGTAGACACACTGAGCGAGAAAACGAGAGAGAAAGAGAGAGCGATAGTGTGAGAGAGAAAGAGGGAGGGGCTTGGGGAAGAGCTGTTGGCCTCAGCTCATGTTTGATTTTGTATCTCTGACTGTGAGAATGTTTAAACGTGTGAGTAAAGATTTTTCAGTCGCCTGCTGTCGTCTCTGTCTATCTCTATCTCGTTCTCTCTCTCTTACTACTCTCTCTCCCTCTCTCTCTCTCTCTCTCTCTCTATCTCTCTTTCTCTCTCTCTCTGTATCTGTCTCTGTCTTTTGTTTTTAACGATTTAATGTTTTGTGAACTGCTTAAATTGTGCAAACAATTTGAACTAAGTGCCACAATGAGGCAGCAAACGGCGGAGGGGTGTAAAAACAGCTGCAGGGGCTCAAAGGGTGAGAGAGGAATGGGGAAAGGGTTCAGCAGAAGGTTGCACAAAGCTTTTTGATGTTGGATCGAGACACCGTCTCTTCCTTGTACCTTGGGCCACGGTGATGCGGCGCACAGGAAGTGCAACTTTAATGAAGCGTTTAAGTGGCAGTTGTTGTACTTTGGCTGCTGCTGTTGCACACACACACACATCCACATCCACACACACACACGCGTGTAATGCTCAATGAAGCAACAACAACAACAACATTGAGAATCGCAGGCATGCCCTGGGAATGAAGTCCCAGAGTCTTTGGCCAAATGAGATACTTATAAACAATTTGGCCACAAATTGAAAACTCTTAAGAAATCTACAATCTATATATATATATATATATTCATAAATGTGCAACGATTATTCGTTTAACTTCATTAAAAGTTTCAATTAAATTTAACAAATTGCACATTAAATAAACCAATCAAATCTCAGTGTATAAATGCAACTTAACAGAGTTCTGTTAAGCGTTTACATATCTCTGTCATAAACTAACATTAACATAGGCTAACATTAACATTCTGTTAAGTTTCTTGCGTGCGTTAACAAACGCATGTAATTTAATAAGCAGACTAAATACACACACACACACACACACACACACACACATTGGCAACATTTGATGCCCCCCTTCCCTTTAAATTCGCATATCGCTTTATCCTCTCACCCGCCTCCCACCCCCCTCGCAAAACATGAATCATTGCCTGCAACTCCAATGCGGCGATGTCTCCCACACAAAACAAAACAAAACAAAACAGAAAGAAGAAGGGGAAAAAAGAAGGAAATAAAATTCCACGCAAATCAACTTGAAAACGAACGAAGCGATATGAAAATTAAACACAAAAAAAAACACAAAAAAAACTTGGAACTCTAAATAACTTTACAGCAGAGCTGGAACAGACAAACGCTTCTCTGTCGGCCCTCAGTCTCGTTCGCTCTCGCTCTCTCTCTCGCACGCACGCCACAGCACTCTACACACTCTCAATTTCTCTCTCTCTCTCTCTGTCTCTCTCTCTCTGTCTCTCTCTCTCGATCACTCTCACTGTCTCTTCACATTTCTACACTCCTGCTCTACAGGCTACTCTTCAATTTCACCACTGTCCAGTCTGTCCAGTCGGGCAGTCGGCGAGTTTGGCGCATGCGTCGACTGCTCATCTCCTGCTCCCTCTTTCCTTCTCCCTCCCCCCATCTCTATCATGTACCTAGCGCTTGGTATCTCTCCTTCATCCAGCTACCTTTGTCTCCCATGGTTCTCTAAAAAATAAAGGGTACCAGTTTCAAGACTGGTCCCAGCAGCAGCAGCAGCAGCAGCAGCAGCAGAAGTCTCTCAAGAAATTCCTTTGGCACAAAGAAGAAGAAGAAAAAGAAATACAAAAACAAAAATCAAAAGAAATCTGTTTCGGAGCAGAGCAGCGACGTCGACAGCAGCAGCAGCAGCAGCAGCAAAAAAAAATGTTGTCACACCGCTTTTACACACTGACCAACAGACGCAATAGTAGTAGAATTGCTAGTGGTAGTATTAGTAGTAACGATAATAGTGTAATAGTAGTATTAGTATTAATAATAGTAGAGTAACAGTAGTATTCGCAATGGTAGTATTTGTAGAATTAGTAGTAATAGCAGCATTAGTAGAATTAATAGTAATATCAGTGGTAGTAATAGTATTAATTTTAGCAGTAGTAGGAGCAAAAATATAAGTATTAGTAGCAGTATTAGTAGTAGGAGACGTAGTAAAACCAGCAGTAGTATTAGCAGTAGTAATAATAGTAGTAACTGTACTATTAGTAGTTATATTAGTAGCAGTAGTAGTAGTACTAATAGTATAAAGATTAAGAGCAGTATTAGCAGTACAAAAGAGTAATAGTACTAATGTGGAGTAGTAATAATAGTAGCATTAGTAGTAGAAATAATAGTAGCTGTAGTAATAGTACTAGTATTAGTAACAGTAAGAAGTACAGAAGTAGTATTATGTAGTATTGCATAAGTAGTATTACATTATGTAGTAGCACAGTTAGTAGCAGTAATAGTAGTAGCTTTAATAGTAGATTCGTAGTAGTAGCAGTAGTAGTAATTGTAGTAGCTTTAGTAGAAGTAGCAGTAGTAGTAATAGTGGTAGTATAAGTAGTAGTATTAGTAGTAGTAATAATAGTAGTAGTATTAGTAGTAGTAATAATAGTAGTAGTATTAATAGTAGTAGCATTAGTAGTAGATTGCAGTAGTAATCTTTAGATTAATTATTAGAAGTAGTAGCAGTGGTAGTATTAATAATAATTAGTAGTAGTAATAATAGTAGTAGAGTAGTAGTAGTAGAACCATAATTAGTAGTATCTGTTGTTGTTGCTGCATTGACTCCTTTTGTAGATTTTTAGTTAATTTGTATAAAGCCTGAATTAATCACGCTTAATTGAAATAACTTGGCTTGTCCAATGCACACACACACACACACATACGAAACACACACACATATGCACACACGTGCATGTATAAAGTGCTCTCTCTCTCTCTCTCTCTCTCTGTTTCTCTCTTTGTCTCTCTGTCTCGTTCTCTCTTTGTGTAATGCACTGCTTGCTTTTGGTTTTTACGTTTATTTGATTTGTTTTTCAGGTAAACTGTTGCAGCCTCTGCCTTTAGCTCGTCTCTCTTTTGGGCACCGCTTCTACCCCGCTCTCTCTATCTCTTTATCTCTGTCTCTTGCACTCTCTCGTTCTCTTCGCGTATTACCTGCTTTGTTTATTTTTGGTTTTCAACGTTGCTTGATTGGTTTTTTATTCATTTTTCTTCTCCGCTGCTTCAATGTTTCTTTATCTCTTTGACCAAATGCATTGCGTTTCGTTCATAATTTCATGGAAATACCAAGAGAGCGAGAGAGCGAGAGAGCGAGAGAGAGCGCAAACAACAACAGGTATATATATATATGTCTCTCTGTGTGTGTGTGTATACGTATAGAGGAGGCAGAGAATTGATATTAATCAAGGTGTCATTGAAATCGTTTAAATTATGCACTCCCAATCGAATCGAGTTCACTTCAGGATTTATTTCGATATTTCTCTTTTTATGTTGTCGGCATTTCTTAACTATTCTTCTCTATCTATTTCTATCTCTCTCCCATTTGTCTTTTGCTCTCTTTTTCTCTATCTCAGTTTCAATTCTTGGTTAGATAAGCTAGCCAAGTAAATAGTTGCAGCTTCTTTTTGTTGGCCGAGTGTAGCGTGAGTCATAAATTTTATTGCCACTTCTTTCACTACCTCTCTCACTATCTCTCTCTCTCTCTCTCTCTCTTTCTCTCCCTTCTTCTTCTCTTCTTCACTATGCTTTTGCCTTTTACCTTCTGCATGATAAGCGCCAGCGTTTAGATAAAGCTGAGAACTTTTTCAATCGTTCTGTTCAACTCAATTCAATTCAATTCAATTCAATTCAGAATCGGAATCATTCAATTTTATTAACATCAAAACTTCGTCTATCTTTTGCTCTCTCTCTCTCTCTCTCTCTCTTTCGCTTAATATGTAAGTAGGTTACCATTGAAGCCGCCTGTCTGTGTGTGCGTGAGAGAGATAGCGCTTGTGGGTGTGCATGGGCGCGTGTGTGAAAGGGGCCAGAAGACATGGATATTCATGAGTTGCTGATAAGCTCCATTGATAAGCAAATTGAGGCAAAGCCGGCTGAGAGCTGTAAGTTGTAGACGGTCTGGGGCCCTGAGATAGTTTCGATTAGTTTAGGTCTGTTATGTTTATTCAAATTAATTTTTTTTTTTTTGTATATTTATATTATAATTTATATTTATATTACTATTAAAAGTTATATATTTATTTATATTTATACATAAATTATTATTTGTTTTTTTTTTTTTATTTATCAAATTAATGTTATTTTCCATATTTTTAATATTATTTATATTTAGGCTATTATTTATTTTTATATATATATTTTTATTTGTATTATTATCTTTACTTATATGGATTTTTACATGGTTATTTATATTTGAGTGATTAATCA
>JBANCZ010000557.1:0-33437 GCA_037040025.1 Sphaerogastrella javana
GAAGGTAAAGACCTAAAATGGAACTATATTGATGGTTGTATGTTAAAAGCTGTATTAGATTTATATAACGCAACAGAAGAAGAAAAATATTTTTTATTTGTAAAAAATTATATAGATTTTTATGTAAACGAAAATGGCGATATTTTAGGTTATGACAAAAATGATTATAATTGTGATAATGTAAACGAAGGTAAAGTTTTATTTGATTTATATAAAAAAACAAATGATGAAAAATATAAAAAAGCTATTTATAATATTTATGAACAATTAAAAGAACAACCAAGAACTAAAGAAGGAAATTTTTTTCATAAAAAAATATATGAAAATCAAATTTGGTTAGATGGATTATATATGGTACAACCTTTTTATATGGCTTTTGAAATGGAATTTAATCAAGAAAAAAATTATAAAGATATTATAAAACAATTTTCTAATGTTAATGATTTGATGAAAGATGAGAAAACAAAGCTTTTTTATCATGGTTATGATAGTACAAAGACTATGTTTTGGGCAGACAAAAAAACAGGTCTTAGCCAAAACTTTTGGTCTAGGTCTATTGGTTGGTATTGTATGGCACTTGTAGATACTTTGGAAAAAATGGATACAATGCTTTTTTATGAATATGACTTATTACAAAGATATTTAAAAGAAATTTTGGATGCACTTTTAAATTTTATAGATAAAGACAAAAAAATGTTTTATCAGGTAACTAATTTAAAAAATATAAAAAAAGATGAAAAAAATAATTATTTAGAAACATCCGGAAGTGCTATGGTTTCTTATAGCCTTATAAAAGGATATAACTTAAAAATTTTAGATGAAAATTACTATAAATCAGGTTGCGAAATTTTAAAAAATATATGCGAATTAAAGCTTATAAAAAAAGATAATTCTTTTGTATTAAATGGTACTTTTGGTAGCGCAGGTTTGGGTGCTGGTCCTAATTTTCGTACAGACCGTGATGGTAGTATAAAATATTATTTAAGCGAAAAAATAAAACCAGACAATCAACATGGTACAGCTAGTTGTATGATGGCATATAGCGAGTATTTATCTGCAAATTTTATATAATTTTTTTCAGTTCCATTATTTATTAAATTTGTATTTTGTTTTCTTTTTTTGTGAAGATACTTTAATTCAATATTTCACTTACAGTTCGAACAGACCTTTAGGGCTACCTTGTTTAAAGTTTCTTAACCGAATTAGACAAGACTAAAGAAAAGTTGTTCTCTGTGAAGCGAGTGCCTCTAAACTTGTCGCCTGTGCTTAAAATACAATTCTTCTGCTTGCACATCGACTATAACAAAAAGAAGAAGAACAACAAGAACAAAGCAGAAATAGAGAAAATCAGCAATAACAAGAAGAAGAAGAACAACAACAACAACATCAACAACAACACTATATTCAACGTCATCAGAGAGCATCGGAGCGCATCTCGCATCTCTCACTTCAACTGTCGCTCTCTTCACCCAAGTCTCTTCATCCCACTCTTTTCACCCTAGTCTCTTCACACTACTCTCTTCTTCTCACTCTCTTCTCCCCACACCCTTCGTCCCGCTTTAGCTGTCTGGCTGCAATCGCCCGCTAGGTATTGCTCTATAAAATTGTACTTAAAATGCCACAGCATAGCACGCCCACTCACGTGCCACGCCCATACACACACGCACACACACACACACAATGAACAACGCTACATTCACAATCTGCTACTATTTTCTCTTTGTATTTTTCTATTTCGTGTTTTTGCTTTTGTTTTGTTTTCGTTTTCCGTTTTTGAAGGCAGCCAAAGACGCAGCTCAAACTTGAGCTCAGAGCCGAAAATTGCTGTAGTAGTCGGATTCTCATTCGCATCAGTTTCTGTTTCTGTTTCTTTTTCTTCTTTATTTGCTTTGCTTTTCACTTGACTTATAAGCTGCCATTTATTGTGAAGAGCCACAGAGAATGAAAGAAAGAGAGAGAGAAAGGAACAGAGAGAGAGAGAGAGAGTAGCAGTAGTTGATAGCGCAGCTGTGGGCGAAGGCGATAGTTGGCTACAGTGTGTGCCACGCCCACAATACGCTTGCAATTTCGCACGTACGTGAGGTAATTTTAAATTGTTTTGGGCAACTTTTTCGGTATGCCATTTGCCACGCCCACAGCCCAAAAGCCAGAGAAAGCGAAAGAAACAGAGAGAGAGAGATAGGGGTAAAAGGGGATAGCTTTTGTTTTCACAGTTTGTCTTTTGACTTTGACACAGCGTTGCCTCAAAAACCACAAGCAAAAACAAATATACGACGAGCACATACCCTGCATTTGTTTAGCAAATAAAATATTTAAATTCGTGAATTCTATGTCTTAAAAGTTATACAAAATTATATATTTTATTATATGAATTTAAAAAAAACTTTAAAAAAAACTTTAACAAATTAATAAAGTCTATATCTTAAAAGTTATAAAAAATAAAGATATAAAATAAAAGAAAAATTAATTTATAAATTTCAAATATAACATTAAAAAATTCCTATAAGAAATAGTGAAAGTTTTAAAGGCTATAAAAAATATAAATGATTTAAATTAGAATTTAATTTAAAAACTTAAAAAAAAACATTATAAATTTTCTTCTAAAATCTAATGAATTCTATACCTTGTAAGTTATAAAAAATTAAATAATATGTATACAAAATTTATACTAAAATTTTAAAAATTTCATTTGACAAACAAAAAATGTGTACTTGTTCATATATATACCCCGTTCAAATACATTGCATTAACAGGGTATCGATGCGTGCATATTAAGCACAGCTGCTAATACAACGGAGATAGAATCATACGAATAGCGGAACAGAGGAGTAACGGAAACGTTTCGCAACGCTGCAGCGGAATGAAATGAAGATGCATATGAAGAGAAGTGCACGCACAGAGAGATAGACACAGAGATGAAGAGTGGAAGAAGGAGTAGGGAGGAGAGGGGCAAAGACAGCTGCTGATAGTTGCCGTTGTCTAGTGCTTATTGTAGTTCTAGCATTCCTCTTTTGTTTGCTGCCTTGACAGTTTGCTTGCCTTTCCCTTCGCTTTCGCCTTTTTCTTCGTTTTCATCTTCATCTTTGTGCCTTCGTTTTCATTTCATTTTGCGCTCGTTCGTTTTGGCTGCATCAACTTGAAAATTAGTTGCTACTTATATGCTTCACTTTGTTGTTCTTAAGTAGCATGGATCACGTAATACATGCATACATTTGTATGGGTGTGTGTATCAGGTGTGTGTATTTGCACCCATATGTGTGTATGTGTGTCTGTGTGCGTATGCGTGTGTGTGCGTCTGCTACTTAAAACTTGCACTGCCTTTGCTAGGATTATTTTCACTGCTTTAGCTGCACATTTTCTACTTAACAGAGTCTGTCAACGTGATTGCATGTTAGCACTATCTCCGCTTACTGTATTACTCATTCTCTCTCTCTCTCCCTCTCTCTCCATCTCTCTTACTCCTCTTTCTTTCTGCCTCCCATTGAGTACGTTGAGCCACCTTTGAGCCGCTCGGATTCGCCTCTACATGAAGTCATGACGACAGTAAGCAACTGTTACAGTGAGCTAAAGCTTTCAGCTTACTAACACACACACACACACACACTCACACACACAGACACATATGTATACACTCACACACACATGCATAAATGCATACATACATATGTGAAAGTAAGACTGTGTGTGCGTGTGTAATAAGCTTGCAATTAGGCATTAGCATTGAAACCAGGGAGATGATCGCTATAGAGCTGCTTTAACAGAACGTTAACAGAACAATGCTGCCTTAACAGTGTGGTATTTTTTTAAACAGCGAGATATTCTGTTAACTGCTTCATATGGTATTAACAGCACGATATTGCTTAAGATATCGATATTTTCAATTTCTGCTCTACTTTTATACGAACTGGAAATGCATTGAAGCTTCCATTTGCAAGTTTCTCTACTGAAAAAAAGAAAAATGCAAATAATAAAACAATAAAAATAAAATAGAATAAAATGGAACATTATTAAAAACAGTAAAGCCGCCTTCCTTTAAGAGGAACAGATGGATACCACAGAGGCCCAGATCATATTATTTAGATTGAAAATATTGAACAGCTTACAAAAACCAGAACAGGGTATTAAAAATAAAAAACATTTCACTCATTTGAGGAGTATAAACGAAAAGAAAACGAAAATGCAATCTACTCTTAACATTTATACGCCATAATATTTCCTTTGATACTCTATAAAATGCATATAGGGCCTCGAGCAGCTCATTAAAATGCCCGTCTTTATTTTGTGTAAATGAGCAACATATACTACTATACGGACATATACTTTGTCTGGATAATCTTATTAAGCAAATTATGCAGACATGCAAGCCGCAACAAACAAATCAAAACCGAGCCGAAAGCAAACAAAACGTGACAAATACCACAATCGGGCCGATGCGCTCCCTCCAAGATACCCAACTTGCTTTTCGCAATATATCCTTTTGCCAGTACGGGATATATATACGGGTTTGTATGTGTAACTTCATTAGTTTCGGTGGCAGGTCACACGTTCCACAGTTTATTGAATTATATGCAATATAAACAAAGACGGAGCACAAAGATATATAAACCACATAAACAAAAGATATGGCAAATATTGTAGACTGCGTTTTGAGCCTTTTTTCTCTGTCTTATAGGCAGGGTCGTAATGTAATGCAGCTGCCTTTGTAATGCAATTAAACACCGCGGTTTCGTCGACTTTGTATACCCTAACTTAAAGTAAATGAAGGACATATTTGTTTGTGTTAAACTGTAAAAATATTAGACATTTTTTAAATGGTGTTTAAACTAAAATATGTAGGTAATATCTTTTAGAAATCTATATCTAATCTTTGAAACTTCCTTTGTGCTTTAAGGATTCTCCATTACATATTTTGTCAGCCAAGCAAACCCTACTGGAGTACTCTTCCTTGCAAATTTTCTGCTTTGTTTGCACTAACGACTCCCAACAGCCCCCTTCCTGGTCAACCCTATAAACTCGCACAAAGCCATGTCGCCTATCCGCAGGCCAAGTTAATCAAATAATGATTGTTTATGTGGAAATGCGTGCATCACTAATTGCATTAGCTAATGAATTGAAATACTATTTATTTAATATTTATTTTTAATTTATTTGCACGCATTTCTCGTCCGCTGCACTTTGCACAATTCAACAATTTCACAAATAAATCACATCAAATACTATATACATTTACTCACGCACACACACACACACACATACATATATACTCATGTATCATCAACATGTTGAAATTTACATATTTTTGGTAACATTTAATAGGTTTGCTTGCCCCATTTTGTGGCATTTAAATCAAGCTCATTTGCTGGTTGACCACAGATCAGCAAATTTATATGCACACATTAAACGCAAATTTATATAAAATGAAATAAAAATTTACAATTTACATTTGATATTGTTAGTGATATGATATTACAACATGTTTGTGTACTTTTATAAGGCATCAGAAGGTCTAAGTATATATATAATATTATAAACAATCATTGAATTGTTGACCTTTTAACATTCATAGATCTTGAGGCAATTCAAAATGAATCACAACTCTTATACTTGTTAAACCTTTTACTAAATTGAAAATATCGATATGTGTTTAAATGTCGATAAGTATTTAAATATTGGAGATTGAATGAAACAACGAAGATTTGCACTCAATTGTTGACTTTTAAACATACATAGACCTTAAATCATGTTAAATAAAACACAAATTATCGTTAAACGATTTACTTAATTGTATTTATCGATAATTTGAGGCATCGATTTGAGGTATTAATGCATACAATGCCACGTGCAACCGCAATCACACACATCAAGGCAAACACCCTTTCCCTCTCTCTTATTGTCCCTCAATTTCTTTCTCTCTCCCCCATTCTGTCCCTCTTCGATACATTGTATGCCATTTGCTTTTATTACAACTTAAAGAGCACTCAAGATTGATTCAGGTCGACAGTGAGAATCATTCACCCAGCCACGGTTTGAACCACATTCAACAGCTTTGGCTGCTCCTGTAATGACTTTGGTCAACAGCTCATCAAGGATCTGTCAACGCTTCTCGCGCTGATGTCGCTGCTGCGGCTGCGGTCAAGGCTCAGCGGGCATACAAAAGCACTTAACTCGTTAGCGGTTAACGCTATATTGGTAAGCCAACAACAGGCAACAACAGTCAACACACAGTTAACATGGCCAACACAGTCAACTGAGCCAACATGCGCCATATAATTAAACAACACACGATTTACACGACTTGTAAACACAGACAGACATAAATAAAGAGAATTCTAAGGGCAGAAGCAACATAAGATAGAGATACAATGATATAGAGAGAGTAAGACAGAAATAGATAGAAGGAGAATGTGAGAGAGTTGGACAAAGTAGGGAGAAAACGAATCAAGTAAAGCGGCTCAATTTGTGCTCAGGTGTCAACGCAATGAAACGTTCAACATATCCTACTCTTTGATTTGCAATTGATTGATTGATTGACTGTTGATTGAATGCTGCCTGAAACATCTACAAAATATCGAGAGAACAAAACAAAGCACGGATTGTTAGGAATTCCCATTAGTTGATTCTAATTTGTAGTATGTAATTAAGCGAAATGAATGCGATTAAATCGAGCTCCTAATCCCAAAAACGTACGAGCTCGTCTGGTTGTTAGTTCAACGGACTACTAGCAAAATGAAAACAAGCAACAGCTTCTAAATATAAAATATACTGAAAATGATGCGAGTATTTTATTTTGTTATACATAGAATATTGATATATAATTTACCAAATAATAGAGCTACTAAAACAAAAGAAATAATCATTCAACAAAGGATTATTAACCTATATGTAAACATAAAGAAAAACAAACATTTTAATTACATAAATCCTGTCAAATATTGTACAAGTTAGGGTATATTAATAGTCTGTGCAGTGCCTGCTGCTCTTTTTATTTAACGCTACATTTTTGTATTAAATGAGTTAAGTTCTTTGAGCTAATACACTGCGGCGGCTACTTAATGGCATATTAAGACGAGGCTACAACATCCACATACACACACAGAGAAAAAAGAAATACCAGTCAGCCAATAGCACACATGACTCAACATACGAAATACTTGGACAAAGTGTACTACTAAAAAAACCTCAATAGACCAGAGCGAGCTCCAGCAACGACGACGACGTCACTGACGATGCCAAAAAAAAACGTAGAATAAAAATAACAAATATCCGCAGTTAATTGAAATTCCTTAACTTTCTCAATTAAACTTTGCTGCAAAGCTTACAACTTGGTCTCGCTAGTCTCTGGTCCAAGTCGCAGCTGAAGGAACATGAAACGCAAAAAAGAAAAACTGTACGCACTCGCTCAAAGTTTTTCGCTCAATCTATATTCTAGTATCTTTTGCACGTTCAACACAGCGTATGAGCAATGGCTACTATAGCAGAGCCCCTGGTCCTGCGTGGCCATCGTGGTGGCAATAGGACCAACCTGTGGGCCTTACTCCGCGCCAGTTGCAACTTCCGCAAGTCCCAAGTTTATGAACTTTACAATAGCGGCAGCTACTCTAAGACTATTTGAAGTATGTGCAGACAGTGGGCCACGCCAAACAGCCGACAGCAACACCAACAACAACAACAACATCACCAACAAAAACACCAACAACAACAATAGTAATAACAATAACAGAAACTACAATACCTGTCTGCAGCTGCAGCTGCTATTGTAATACCCTGTACATAATTAGTTGAGAGGGTTGACTATAATGAAGCATCGTGTTTTGGTAAAGTTCCAATTCGTACAATTTTTAAAAATGTATATTATATTTTTTCAGTTGTTATAAATATTAATAAAATATATTACATAAATTTTGTTTTTATATAAATTATATTTTGTTTAAAATTAAAATCTTAGGTAATTGTGAATATTAAAATCATACATAAGATTATTATTAAAATCATATTCTTGACTCTTAACTTATTATTAATGAATTTAATTATATATTACTAATCTTTGTGTTAAAACAGGATATTCTTATTAAATATATTATATGTAGTTTTAAAATGAAATGATAATGATAATGAAAATCTTTCTTTTCACTATGTAAATCAAAATATCATATTTGATATTACTAATCTATTATTTACAACTTAAAATTATATGTAAATAAGTTATTTTATACTTAAACTAAAAACTATATATAATTAGATATATTAGAAACTTATATTTTCAATCCTTTAATTATATTATTTAAATATTATTAATACTATTTATTTCAATATGATTTTCATTCATAATATGATTTTCATATTGTTTAAGTGATTTTTGTGTGTTATTAAATTTCCTATCACACATTGTTCAATTTGTCATAACTTCAAATATAATGCATTTATCTTATATGCATGTATAGGACCTTTAAAGGAGCTAAAAGAAGTAGAAGAAGCAGTAGAAGTAGTGAAGTTGAAAGACTTGCAACATATTCTGGACTCTGCGTTAGTTTATAAAAAATGCACAAAGCATCCGTGTTAAGAGCTAGTTGCTGCTGTTAGGGCTGTTGCTTCTACTGTTGCTGTTGCTGCTGTTGCTGTTGCTGTTGCTGCTGTTGCTTCTACCAAAAGTGGCTGCCTTACGACGTCTATGGCTCATTCTTATCAACTTTTGCCGTGCTTACAACTTTACTAGCACTGGCTGTGCCTTCGTCTTAACGTCTGGCTCTGTCTCTGTCTTCCACTTTGTCTACATCTCCGACTTCTCCGTTTGTCCTACTCTCTTTTTGGCTGTCTGTGTGTGTGTGTGTGTGTGTGGGCGGGAGAACTTTGTCGGCTGCACGCGACAAGCAACACCATCTAGCTATTCAGACAACTTCTGCTAACAACAATAATTGTTAATAATGTTTATGAAAAGTTGCCCCGTCGCATCCGTCGTAAGGCCGCATCCGCCAACCGACCTCCACCAACCTCCATTCTACACTCTTCCTCTTCATGACTTCTCCTCCGTCCAACCTGATTCATTCACTGTGTTGCCACTTTAGCTGTAGTTTGGCACATCTTTTGGTTTTGTTTAGTTGACTGTCTTATTTCCTTTTTTGCCTGCCACCGGTAGCAATTGTTGCACTCCCTCTCCCCCATCATCCCTCTTACACACTCTCTCTCTCTCTCTCTATATATATATATATATATATCTCTCTTTCTTTCTTTTGTTCTGTCTCTTTTGTTGTTGTTGTTTATTGTGTGTTTTGTTGCTAGATGAGGCAATCGCCCTGAATGGCAAGCCATTTTATATTTGTTATGAGATCGGCGCTAGGCACCAGATGCACAACCTGACCAAGTCAGTGGCTTAAGCTTAATGCTATTTATTTATTTATAGCTTGTTATGGCCAACTTTTTTGTCAACTTGCGAATTCCATTATGAGCTTGCACTTTCCACCAAGGTATATTTCACTTAAAAAATTTACCATCAGAGAGAGTTTTAATGAAAATTCTTTTCATATTTAAGCTGGAAAAGTAGTGTAGTCAGATTTAGCGATAGAGATTGATAGCTTTATCCAAGCAGTGCTAAAGAAAGCAGTGCAGTGTGAAGATGTCGAAAATCAAGAAGATTGAATTTAGGCAACTCTGAATACAGAAGTGTGAATCCAATCAGGTCGCAACTTTGCGTAAAGCAGTTCTAAACAAGCGGTTTATTACAAGCAGTTCACTGCAAGCAGTGTATATTTAAAATCGTGCTTTTTCAGCCTCACTTTGACCAAAATAATAGACCCTTTCCCCCTGTTACACTGCGGGCCATAACTTATCTAATATTCGATAGGTTGTCAAATTTTATCTGTAGCAGTATCATCGATTTTCGATTAATTGCAAGTTTTCAGGTGTTTGTTAATTATTATAAAGATTAAAGAATCGATTGATTGCCCCGTAGCTGTCAATGCGCTGAAACCCATCGATACGGAATTGGAGGAACTACAAGACACAGCTCAGGTTCAGTTACTATAAGCCATTTCTACTTAGTCAATGAAATGGCATGGTATACAAACGTCGTAGCATTTTGGGTCGACGTTTGACATGGCATCACACCTGAGCTCAAGCACGCCAGGAGCCTCACCTTGCACTTAGCTCACATGGCTGAGCTCATGCCTGGCTCATACCTGTGACATCCGGCGGAAATGCTTGTACACTGCCTGCCACCTGATGTGAGCTTCCGTCGCACCCAAAATAAAGAAAAAAAAATACCTTGAGAGATCCAAAGTAAGTAACGCACAGGTGCCAAAAGAAAAAACGAATGAGCAGATGGTGTTGAAAATGTAGGTAGAGATGAAGATGGAGAAGTGAGGAGAAGAGAAAAGATGGAGAAGGGAGGAGAAGAGAAAAGATGGAGAAATGAGGAGGAGACGGAGCTATGGATGCGAAAGGAGCGATAGGAACCGTTCGACTGTTGCTTAAATTGGGCGCCAAGTGTTCAATATATCAATCAAAGGTGTTGAAAATAAATGAAAAATGTGTCGAAAGTTTATCATTGCTACCGTGACAACAACAACAACAACAACAATATGTAGCACACAACGGATTTTCCCATTGCAATGATACCGGTAAACGTTTACCCCCCTCACACACCCCTCAAAAATACCAAATGGTGCGTAAATATAAAGTAGCATAAAGACAAGCAACAAAAACGACATCAACTTTCTTCTTCTGTTTCTTTTTCAAAATCGATTAAGCTGTGACAAGCTTCGGCAAGTGTTTAAGGTTAACATTTTCTGAAAAGTGAAAAGCATTTTCCACACACACACAGACATACACACACACACACACACCCACACACAAATCTACTTAGACCACTTTGCTGCTACATTTGGCCAAACCCAAAAGGAATTGAAAACAGTCTGGCCATAGAGACTGAGAGCCTCAACTACTGGCTACATTTTTACCTATGCAAGCGAAAACTATTTGAAAAATCTGTCGAAAATTGTGTGCACTGAAAATAAGCCCCAGCACACAAATAAATGCAACTCTGCTCCCATTTTCTCCACTCAAGTTACCCTCGTTTCTCTGCTGCAAAACTTTTAAAATGCAAACAAATAAAGGTACAGAAGCCAAAGGAAGTGATTCATATCGAAGCACCGATACTCTTTCAATATAAATAAATATAAATAAATACATACAAAAATTTCCTAAAAATATGATCTAGATTATGCAAAATTTTCTTTATAGAAGAGACGAATTATATAATCTTACAAAGTATATAAAATTAAATTGCGTATTTTTTAATCATTCGATTTATTAATGATAATTTGATATTGTTAAGTTCATTTAGGATCTGATATATAATATATTGTCAATAATCACATACAAAAATGTGCTAAAAAAAATTCCATTATTTATTTTGCATAATTTTCTGTATAGAAGAAACGAATTATGAAATTGGTTTGAACTATGTAAAATAAAATTTGATATAAACTAATCAGCACATTTATGTATACATACAATTTTAATTTTGGCAAGTGTATTTAGGATATGTAATGTTAGCCCGAACTTTTGCTGAAAGTGTAGCAGAACATTTTTTCGCTGACTGGTGCCAGTAACAGCAAAAGAATCTAACCCTACAACGGTCCCTTCCCCTGCTCCTGCACCCTGGAGAGAGTAGGCAGCCACCCTTTCACTTGGCTGTGCCGTTGGCTTAAGCGTCGCACTTTACTTAACTTTTTTTTTTTGGGAGTGAGGGGGTGAGGGGGTTAGTGGGTGTGGTAGTATATGGCAGCAACGGGTATAAATTTGATGGGAGGCTATACGAAATTCTCCAGTGTTTTGCTTTTGGTCAAGTATGATTGGAATTTTATATGGCACAGGAGGGTATGAAAAGGACCTCGACGACGTCCAAATGGCGAACACGTAAGCCAAACAGAGGCGTAGAGGGGGTTAGAGAGAGGCAAGGCAAGCTCAAGTGTTTGACTTTTAGTTTAGTTGCGTTCGATACGATTCGTTTCGATTGGAATGGAATAGAGCGGGTACTGAGTGTGAGTGTGAGTGCGATTGTGAGTATGAGTGTGCGAAGGGGTGGGAGAGATGGGGTTTGTTAGACTGGTTAAAAGCATTTTTCAGAGCATAGCACAAATTGTTACTTGCTCAATGTGTTCGTAGTACTCGTATTATTATTAATTTATGTATGGTGTACTAAGTTCGTATCAAATCAATAAACCAAGTCACGTTTCTAACAGACCTAGATGAGCTGGAAGCTGGAAAACCGGAAACACACACAATAACAGACCATATACCGGATGTGCTCCTTCTTCTTCTTCTTCTTTGCTATAAACAAAGAGGCAAGGCCATTTGCAATTTGTTTTTTTTGGCAGGATTGTGCGGGGGTTGAGCAGCATCCAGTTGGAATGCTCAATTTCATGTGGCGCTTATCAAAATTGGCGCTAATTGAAAATTAGCCTGTTATCATACAATTATCTATGGACTACGTTTCATCTCTCACTATCACTCTCTCTGTCATTCCCTCCCACTCACACTCTCTTATGCTAGCGCTTTTCTTCTTCATCATTTGAGTCTCTCTTTAGCCCATGTGCTGCGACTAAAATTCAATTTCCACATCTGATAGATAAGCGATAAGCGGAAACACGAATTCTAACGAGCTACCCCCACCCAATCCTCATCCCTGCAGCATCATCTAAGGAGAGTATGTCGAGCATTTTGATTTGTGCGTCCAGAGATACACAGATAAAAACGTAGCTGAAATTAAAAGAGTAACCAAGAGAACGAAAGAGATGGAGACAGAGAGAGGAGCTGCATGACTCATGCAGTAGGTCGGATTTTCGGGAAGGACCATGGCACGTTAAATTTATGGCCAAATAAACGCGTGGATTTTGTTAGGGAGGCCAAGTTGTGGTTGGGGTTGCTTGTGCGTGCATGGGATCATAATAAACCATACATGCATAGAGGGTTACAATTTCGAAATAGATTATATGGAAATTAGAAAACCATTCAGCAAATTCATTCATATTTGATTAAAATATGAAGTTTAAAGCAAATCACTTAATAACATAAAAAAATAAAAACAATAAATTGAATTTGAATTTATAAACAAATAACTACATTTTGATGCGATATTTGAAAATGTAAAACTATAGGCCTAAAGTGAAAATGAAATTCAATTGCCCTTAGCCAAATTGTGAATAACCAATAAAATATTCAATAAATGCATACAAAAGTAAAGTAAAATTCATTAAGCAATAAGAACTAATCAAATACAATAAATAAACGAAATAAACGAAACAAAAGAAATAAATAAATAAAGACTCAAAAGCAGAACAAAAAAAAAAAAAAACAGAAAAAAACAAAAGCAACTGCAATTGCGAAATAAATGCCACAAAACATTTGACAATAAACAACACGAAACGATATAAACAATCTGACAAAAAGACACAAACATTCACACACACACAAACAAATTACACAAAGAAGAAGACTGCAGTCGAGAATGCACGACTTGAAACATATTAATATAAATATATTTAAGACAACACAAGAAAATTTCTATTCAATTTAAGTTCTGTTGCTCCATTTTCTATTTATTTAATTTTGCAAAATTTATATGCAATTTATCACAGGGTATTAGCCAGTCGTTGCACACTGCACTTGTATGCATAGTCATACGACACAGATCACACAAACACAAACACACATACACACGCACAGAGAGAAAGAGTGAGAGAGAAAAAGCTGTAGCATATATTTGTTTGCATGTGCCAGTGGTATAAATAAAATTAAAAGAGGCAAGTGCAGAGACACAGTGTGATTGAGAGAGGGGGAGAAAGGAGGGAAGGCGAGAACACAGGAAAAAAATAAAGATGGACAAGAAAAAGCATCAGAGCAAATAATAAATAAACTACAGTTCATGTCATGTCAGCAACAAACGGACCAACAAACTGCCAAAACGACATAAGAAAACAAGAGCAAAGGAGACAAACACACACAAAGAGAGAGAGAGAGGGCGGGAGAGAGGGAGAAATAGACAGAAAAAGAGGAACAGAGGGAGCAAAGAGGCTAAAAGGCGTGAGCGTGTGAGCAAGAGAGGAGAACAGAGTTCAGATTGGGAGAGTGAAGGATGCAGCACAGTAAAAAGACAACAAATTTAATGCATATATACACACATACATACATACATACATACATACATACACATATACATATCCATGCAAGTGATAACGCGTTGAGTTCCCCATATAGATGCGAACAGTTAAACTAATGAGATCTTTAAGCTGAGCAATTTGTATAGACCTAGAATACAAAAGAAAGTGGAGAATGATAGAGAGCGCTAGAACGAACAACCATAGAACCATAAATATATAAACGGTGCTGAAGTTCAAGAACTAAGGAAAACTTACATAGAGTCAAAAAGAGAGAGAGAGAGAGAGAGAGAGAGATAGAGAGGAAGAGAGAGTAGTACAGAGAGGGAGAGATGATGGGGGTGAAAGTTACATAAACAAAGAACGGTTATATAGAGAGTCAAGCTAAAACTCATCTTCTAAAGTTCAAGTAAACAAGGGTATATTATAATTGAAACTCTATAATATAAGGGACTTCTAAGAAGAACCGTCTTAATATGATAATCAAACAAAAAATTGATTTTTTTAGATAAATAATTTAATGATTATATCATTATAAAAATATATATTATTAACTGCAATAATAGTAAACAGTATTAGCTATTTAGCTACCATCACGACTATGACAAGACATCTATCGAAATAGCGATCTATTCAAAAGAACACCTCCTATTGGAAAACTTTGTACACTCATGCATACATAGTGTTTAATTCTGTCTACATACGACATTAATCCCTTCTAAATCTTATCAATCCCAAGATCTTGCTTTTCATATAAACGCAAACCAAACTTTCATTCAAAGCAAATGCATTGATTTTGAGACTAAACTTTTTATAGAATACGATTTACGGAATTATTTAAAGCTTTAAAACATTGCTGAAGTGAACTTTGAACCCTCTGAATTTTGCATTTTAGAGAATTTATGGAGAATTTTTGAATCATAACACGCCAAGCTGACGTGCTCCTGTCTTCGAATGCCTTTCGGCGATTCGCTTTGACTCCAATAATCCGAGTTAGTCCCATGGGCAGTGTTTCATCAAATTTTCCAAAAATTTTTGACTGTAGAATGGGAATGCAGGGTAGTGAAAAGTTGTGAGGGGTTAGTGGTATCGCGGGCTTCACGCGACACGTACAATATGAATGGGGGAGTTGGAGTATAACAGTATACATACATATATGCATGCATACTCGATTTATATGTATGCAATGCTGTGTTATTGCAATATTGGTAAAAGCTGCCATCGATGATGGCGACGATGATGACGATGATAATGAAGATGATGATGGTGCGGATGATGATGATGGTGACGCGCGAGACTTCAACTCAATTATCAAACTTTGGATGCCAATTTGAGCTCAGGCAGCAGTCGCTGCCAGTTCGGCTATTTACTCATACACGACATACACTGTGCGAAAATGTGCATAATAAATTCTATAAATAAATTCAGATATATTACAGTATACTCTCAGAATATCAATCAAATTTTTGATCAACATAATTCAGTAATATTATTGTTATTTTATTGTACAACAATTTATAGAAATAGATTTTAAAATTCTATTCTTAATAACAGATCATAATCACTCAAAATATATTCAATTTTGTACAGTGCATTCACACGTGCAGCCATATATAGACCTTTATACATATTTTCTCTTTTTTGGGGTATACACGTGGATCGTGCTGGGGTTATAGCGAGTCCTCGCACAAACGGCAAACGGAAATGGATTTTTGATTGAGTGCACAATAAAATGTGAAATGCATTTTACAGCTCAAAACAGACAAACAAACAAAAAATAAATAAATAAAAAAAAAACAACACACACAGGAAAAAAAACGACGGTTTTGATGGAAGCACAAAAATTGTGCACCATCGAACTCCAAGTGAAGTTTAGCCCGAGAGTTAAACTTCCGTAATTCTGCTAACCCCCTACAACACAATATATTGCCATATATACAGTAACTTTTTATGTTTTTCCTTGTTTTTTTTTTTTTTTTTGTTGATTTTGTTGATTTTTTTATGCAACCATTCGAAATTGTTGCAATTGAAATGAAACTGGCATTATTGCAAATTGAGCGGCGAACCAAAGCGTTTGCCCCCCATGTGCCTTGCTCCTCATGGTTTATTCTCTTGTCTATGATAGGTCCGTTGGCCCTTCGTTTGCCTCTTCTCTTACCCTGGACCTTTGCCCACTCTGAAGCATTTTAATTTGTGCACCAAAGTTGCGATTTATTTGCTTTTGGCTACCATATTGATGCCGCCATCATCAAAGTCAATTTATTTCATTATAAACTGCATAGGGTTTTTCGTATTACACTGTTTCCGCTTGGGCTTTGTTTAATTTATTATCCTCATTCTTCTTTTTACGTACCATAATTTGATGGAATTTATTGATGTTACGCCTTACAATTTGGCGCATATTTTCCAATTCGACATCATCAATGCAACAAAGCTTCTAGTTCCTCCAAATATCTATGTATGATGTGCTTTAATTAATTAATAGAATAAAAATAGCTTGGAATACTATAGTAGAGTAGAAAATATATTACAGTTTATTGTACTATATAATATTGAAATACATAGTCTAATTGTATATAGTACAGTAATATAAAGGAGTACATAGTACAGTAGTATACCAAATCAATCTGTAGTGGCTTAAGTCAGAGAGACGAATCACTGAATAATTTTTTTGGGCCTCCCCTAAGTCGCATTCAGAAACGTAGGCAATTTGAATAGGTATGCATGAGTGTGCATCTTCCAGTGGCCAAATTGTATTGCCAACGTCTGCGGGCTAACAAAATGCAGCAATAGCAACGACCTCAACTGAATAACAACCAAATTTTGATATATATGTATGCATAGTACAGTAGACGTTGTCTAATGACAAACGCAAACTACTGAAGATAAAGCCGATTGGCAGTCAATGAGTAGCAGGCAAGCCAGATGGAAATGCTCCTGCCTGTCGTATCCTGTTCAATCATGTCTTAATGCAGACCGAACTGCGGTCCATCCTTCTTTCCCGCTCTCTTTCTTTAGCAGAGCTGAACAGTCAGGGCAAAATAAATAAACTCAAGTTTAAATAAGACTCATCGTTGTCTTTGGTTGTCTATTGCTTCTATCTTGGGGTTAACTCCTATTGACAAAAGTTCATGATGATGATGAGCTGATGATGATGATACGGAAATTCATAAAATGCATGCAAAATGAATAAGACGAGACTTAAAAAGACTTCAGAATAGATAAAAAAAAAAATAATAGGAGATGAATTTGTAAACGTCATCAATATTCGAAGCTAGCCAAAAATAGAAAATAAAATACGTTTAACTTTTAAAGCAATAATTTGCATAGCAGATAAAAGACGGTTCTTATGGTACTACTCTACCGAAATGAATGAATATGCAAATGAATTCAGTTCAGACCGGCTAGAGTGAAAGAGTGAGAGAACATTGTGTAGACGTTCTCTAATTTAAGTGAAATTTCGACAATATTTTGCTAGTTGCTATAAAATGGCAAGGTTTGGCCACAAACAGTTTTAGTATTATATACCAATCGAAGATGAAGCGATCTATACATATTGTGTGCGGAGGTGCGTTTTATGAACTCATATACTATTCATTCAAAATAAATATATATATTCATAGCTTAAAAAGGAGAAAGTGAAGTGATTAGTTTAACCTTAGTGTAGAGCCATAGTTCGTGTATTATTGCTCTGAGCATGGATCTGTATAAGTATCCTTTATAATCTCCTCATATATGTAGACCGTGCAAATACCTAGTTTTGGTGTACGGATATGGGGACATTGTAATGTTCCTGTGGTCTGCATTTCGAGCAGTTTCTCTGAATCTAGAGAGTTCCATGAAACACAGCGCAAAACCTAAAACGCCAAAGGAAACCCGAAAAAAAGGTCGCGACGTAAACAAGATTAAAATTCTGTACGGACGGCGCTCGGTAAAGACAACTAATGGAGTTTTAAACCAGGAAACGGCAGCCCGTTGGGTATTATTTCTATTTCTGGCTGTTAGCCAAGTGCGTTAATATTTTGTGGCAGCCAATGTCCCAGCTATAAAGTCATAAACATATACGAGGAAAACCCAAATCGTACGTAAAGCCTAGCAAGCACTGGGCATATTTACGACTGACATATGGCCCATCTATATCTAGAACTATCTGTATCCGCTAATGAGCTGAACTACCTGCTAGGCGCAAGGGTCCACCCACAAAAAAATATTCGCGAAGTACCGCTACCTGCATGCTATATAAGGACTGCATTATCGCAGATCCTTAGCTCATTCGTGCATTAGACTTCAACACGACCAGTCACAATATGAAAACTAAAACAGATAAAACGGAAAAGAAGCCGGAGAACACGCTGACCAAACAGCTGAAAGCCAAAGCGAAGATACAGAAGCCGGAAAAATTAAAAAAGCCCGCAGAGGCGCAACAATTGTCCAGCTCAAACTCTCGTTCAGCGTCTTCATTCAAGCGACCGTTTGGCAGACCCACACAAAAACCTACAGCGTCCAAAAATACCAATTTCAGCTACCAATTGTTTTTATATCATCAAGAAATGCGTCGCTCCAATGTAGAATTCTCGCGTGTGCGCTTATCCCGTGCCAAGATCATGCTTACTTCGAAGCTAATAGCACAGAACATGGACGGTTGGCAACAGTGCTCCGTGGATGATCTTAAGATGCTCAGTCGTGAGGTGGAGTTCAAGAAACGACTGTGTACGCAGGTGGAACGCATGGAGCAATACAAGCGGTTGGGCCTCACCGAAATGATCATCAACGGCAAGCGCACGGTGCTCTAAATTAGTCGAGGAGAGACATTAGCTAGGCTAACTTTTAACTTATAACTCTAATGTAATTAACATTTTATTAAATAAAATTAAAAGATTATGTGTGTAACGAAATAAACTTATTAATTTTTATTTTTTCACATTTAGTTGTGCTACTATGCAGCAAGCTGTGTGTGTCCGAAGATTTAACCGTAAACGAAACACAACCCATTGAAAATGTTACTCCAACCGTCGACATTGAGGAGGCGCAGCGATTGCAAGCCCTATTGGATGAAACACATAGCAGTACCACCTTAAAACCCAGCAGTACCACCACAACCACATCTAAGCCACAGACTACAGTGAAGGAACATGACAATAGTTTCCAAAATGAGCGGCTGCCGCTGCTCACAGAGGATGAGTTTAATAGTTTAAGCGAGGATGCAAATCCCTTGTATTTCCTCAAGCAGATGCCACAGCCGGACAAACCACAGGTACCTTAATATTGGATGAATTACGTATTCATTATAATCATTATCAATATTTGTCATTCGTAAATTAGATCGCGAATACCTCACCTGCTACGGTTACACCCATTTACATAACCATACCAATCTATATAAACACCTCGGGGAGCCAAATACCGCTAAGTCTGCGTATTGGCGAACAGGAGCTTCCGCTACACGAGGAGCGTCTGAGCTCAAACAGAAAGCAGTCCACTAAGTCACCCAATTCATACTTCAATCGTTTGCTGCACAAAGTGGATTCACCCAAACGACGCACCACCAATCGACATCGCAGTCCCAATCGCAGTAAAATCCAAGCGCTCCAGGAACTACGCTCCGCGAAACTGCACAGAGCCCAGACTAAGATTAAGAATGTAGAGTAAACTCTTTAGAAATAAGAAACTTTATATATATACACATAAATAAACAATCTTCATTATTTAATTACTACAAATAAATATGATTTATAAATTAAAAACAAAAGCCTTTGAATTAGACATTATTAGACTATGTTACTAGCAGCTGCTGGTTCCGCGGGCTGCTTTACTGGAACTGGAACCGGAGCTGGCACCTCAACTGCAGCGGGAATCTCAGCTGCAACATCGGTTACTTTTTCAGCATCGGTGATCGTGGTTTGAGCCGTTTCAGGCTTTTTATCATCGCCTTCGGTTGCTGTTGTTGCCGCTGCAGATGGCGCCTCATCCTCATCATCGTCGGCAGCGTCAATTACCTGCTCAATGGTTTGCTGTATGAAATGCTCAAAGAGCTGGAAATATTGCAGGGCATTGTTGGCCACCTGCTCCGTTGGAAGGCCTGTGGTAACCTTTTTCAGTGCGTCGCGTATGAGCACCAGCACAGGTTTACGTGTGGTGCTGGTGGTGCTACCACTGCCGCTGCTTCCAGCAATTGCATTGCTTCCTTCCTCAGCTGGAACGACGGTTTCCACTGCTGTTGTTGCTGCTGCTGATTGCACCTCAGCTTCAGTCTCAGCGGCAGCTTCAGGTACAACTACAGCAGTTTCTGGTTCCTTGACTGCGTCGGTATCACGTCGCCTTCTGATGAAAGACTCATCGTCATCGTCGTCATCTTGGTCCGAATCATCGTCTTCGGCGGATTCGGCTTGCTTCTTTTGCGGCTCATCATCGTCATCGTCATCGTCATCATCCTCGACACTATCCTCGCTGGACTTCTCCGGTGCTACAGCTTTTCTAGAGACTGGGAAATCGCTGTCTTTAACCACATCGTACTCCACTTGGGCAGGTGCCGCATTCACAGCAATGACCAAGAAGAGTGCAGCTGTAAAATCAATGATATTCCATAAAATTTGTCCAATATAATATGCTCCATTTGTAACTTACCTAAGATAGTTAGACTGAGGCGGTTAACCATGTTTCTAATCCTTATGGTATCGCTATTGCAACCTGACTTTTGCAGTTTTGCGGTCTTTATGAGCGAATCGAACGCTTTGCTTTCGCTTTTTATAGCCGTCGCACAAAATGAAAGTAAACATGCTAAAGCCAGGCCAAGCTCAAAGCCAAAGCCAAAGCCTAAGACAAGCTGGCAGGCGCTGAGCGTTTTTCAAGATCTGGTCTAAAGTCTTCGTTGCGTCGGTTTGAGTTTTGGTCTTCAGAGAGATAGAGACCATCCAGTAAAACGCTTTTACTGCATTGCGCGCTACGCTCTCAGATCGAATACGTGGTGTTTGTGGCTCTTTCTTTCGTTTCGACTGCTTTATTGTTGATTTTGTTTATTTTCTTCTCTTACTATATATGCATAACAAAAGAAACCGAAATCATTTATTTAAATTTCAGTTTCTGGTCACTTCTTTCATATATTTTTGTTTATTTATGCCCAAAAGCAACAACAACCAAAAGCATCAGCACCCTCTTCCTTGCCTGTCTCACTTTTTTACACACTCTCTAGACCTTTCTACTTATTTCACTGTCTCTGTCTCTCTCTCTCTCTCTCTCTCTGAATCTCTTTCAATCTCTTGCAACTGTTTGCTTAACCCATTAACAAACATTTTGGCCAGTTGCGGGCGTTACAAGACAAAGTTGTTGCTATTGTTCAGGTTATATATGCAAATGTGTTTTGAGCTTCGAGCCGATTTACATCGACATCATAGCATTATGAAAAGGGCTTTTTCTTTGCTGCATGACGCATCTAATTGACTGATTATAAATCATCTAATCAATCGGTCATTACGCTTCAATTATGCAATAATTAGAGTCTATTTAGATCCCACGCCATCGTAGTACAATATTTACATTTGCTTTGTTGTGTTTATTCGAACTTTCTAATGTTTCGCGGGAATTTTGAAAAACTTTTCCATTTCGATTATTTGAAAATCAAACCCAACTGATAATAACAAATGAGCTGCCGCCATGAAAGATAATGCGTCCAATGAGTCATTTTATTATGGATAAAAGAAAGTAATCTATAAGTTATCACACCCACAAGTCTATTCACAATTCACAGTGATTTAAACTTTGGTTGCTGCGATTTGGAAAAACAAATTAATTCAAAAATGTAAAATATACACGACTTGTATTTAATAGTTTCGAGGAACTACCTTTAAAACTTAATTGATTTATTTAAAATGAATTAATCAACTAATTAATTATGCTGCACTTTTCAGTTTAAGTTCCCTTTCAAAATTTAAACAGTAAATAAAATTGAATTGATTTAATTATTAAACTTTCCTCTATTAATCTTTGCTTGCATTAATTTATTATGTTAATAATTATAATAACTGCAATCAAATGAATGTTGTATACTAAAAAACAGTTACAAAAATTGAAAATTTAAACAAAATATAACATACTGAAATTCACTTTCTCATTTGAACACCAGAAAATGTAACGAAACAAATTTGTTCAATTTTTTATCATTCATAGAAGATCAAATTTTTCCGAGAACAAGGAAAGTTATGTATTCAGTAAGTAACGAAAATAAATAAATTAAAGATCTAAAGAAATTCATGGAAAATAAATTGGGTCAAAGTATTTTCAAGCCAACCATTTTCCAGATTATATTTTAGAGCCGCATTTAAAATGTATATGATACGATGATACCACATCAAGAGCATCAATCAATGAGGAGGTCTATTTAATTACATATAAATTTCGAATGCTACAAAAACAGTGATAACAAGCAGACCGAATAGATGTTAATTTGAAATAAGTAAGCACAGCTGCGTGGTAAGATACTTGACCAAGCTCTTTAGGGAGAAAAAGAATTGTACGCAGAGAATTGTATCTGTATGTTCATAGAACGAGATCACTAAACCTTTCAGATTGACCCATTTTTTTTTTTTATTTATTTTTTTGTTTTTTATTGGAACCGGCTTTAGAGGCAAGCACCAGGTACCAGTTCAGCCCAGCGAAAAGTGGGCACGGCACGGTGTATAAGGTGTTAAACAAGCGAACAACCGCAAGATCAACATTCTAGATGATTAACAAGAAGAAGATGAAGCTTTGAAAGGGTATACACTACATATACGTACCATATGTACCTAAAGTACGAGAGCATCGTGAACTGTATGAGTTTGCATAAAAAGTTTCACCCGACTTTGCATACTTTCCTTGCGGGCAAAGAGAAAGATGGAAAAAAACAAATCTGAAGAAGAAGTTGTAGTAGAAATAAAATAACAGCTTTTTTTTGTTGGTTGAAGATTACCAAGAAACCAGTAAACCGGTAAAGGAAAAAAGAATTCCCCCTTCTACATATGCGCCGATACTTAAGCCAGAGCACAGACCCCAATGCGTTCAGTTGTTGCCCAAGCGAGCAGCTGTTTAGATCACTTTAGCACCGAAAGACGTACGCAGTCAGAAAGTCAAGATGAGACCCTATCAAATGGCCTGCATTATGGGTAAGTGTAACGGCGCTTTATGATCAACTGCATCGGGGACTCAACACAACCATTTTACATTTTAGTGGCAACATTGTTGTTGCTGACGCCTGCCACAATTGAGGCCAAGCGCCGTAAGCACAAGGGCAGCGATCATCACGATTCCTCCTCACATAGATCCAAGACCAAGACGAAATGGTCAAGTTCGACAGATTTGGGTGGTGTGAATGCACAGGTATCGACCGAAGAGCATGGCTATTATGTGAAGCGCACCTATTCACCGCGCACAGATGCCGATGGCAAGCGCAAAAGTCCACCCTACCTAGCCATACCCATTGCCTGGTTCGCCTGCGAATCGGGTAAAACTGGTTGTCAGCTGCAGGCCAGCAACTCAGGTGCCATTAACAGTCCAGCCCATGCTCTGAGCGAGGGCTATCTGTGCGACGACGACTGTACAGATGCCTATGAGCCCATCTGCGGTCAAACGCCCAATGAGGTCGCTGTGTTCTACAACAAGTGTAAACTGAATGTGGCAAAGTGTCGCACGCATGGCATGTGGACCGATCTGCCATATGAACAGTGCCAGCAAACATATCCCAAGGAGACCGCATATACTGATAAGAAGTTTAGATGTTCACCATATTTCCGTGATATTAATACACCTGTAGAATCAGCTGCAGCGGTCACTGAGACTGAGGAGCTCAAGGAAAGCTCTGAGAGCAGCGAGGAGCAGAAGGATCAAGTAAAAACCGATAAGCACAAGAAAGAGAAACTGGAGCCCATCACACTGGCCGTTGAACAAAATCCACAGGAAACCTCAGTGACCGGTCCCGTGCCCGTGTCTGAACCCGTAGCTGTGCCCGTGCCCGCAGCTATTGAAGTCATTGCTGAACCACCAAAACCTGTGAAAACCGCGGAATCTCGCCCTAAACCCTCAGCCACAAATGTGAAAATTGTCGAGACCCCAATCCAAGCAGCTGAAAAGGCCACCTCTAATGTTCAGTCGCAGTCCGTGAAGATCGTGGCAGCCCCAACTACCGCAGAGACCGAGAAGAACAAGCTCAAATATGTTGTACAATCCTAGAAAGAGTTCTAGTAATTAAGTTCTATGTAGGCTAAATTTATTTATAAAAGTTTAATTTATTCAAAATATATAAAATGAAAAGAAAGTAAAAATGTCGTTATTGATACAAACAATAACTAAAATTGGAGCGATGAAGATAAACATATGTTCCTTTTACGGAGAGCACTATAGTGTGCTGTTCTATATGGGGTTTTGAATAACGACAGCTTGTATTCAAATACAGATCGTTTCCCACAGCACATAAAATACACAAAAAATTGATCATTGGTTTATCAACTTGACGTAAATTATAGCTAATCATAGTTACTTTCTTGGCTTTTCTTTTTACATTTTAGATTAGATAAAATGTGGGCGTTCATTGTATTTATAAACTTGAAAAACTTTCCGTTTGAGTTTGGGCCATCTACGCACAATAAATTTAATACATCATCATCATATCAGCATAAGTGCAGTTCATTGAACCATCTAACAATGGCTACACTAAGAGAAAATGTTCTAATTAAACAGGCTACACAAATTTATGAATACATTTCATGTATGAAATTTTTGCTATATCTAAATTCAATTTACATATCTATATGATTCTTACAGTGTAGTATTCTGACAAGAACAGTTAGACGCCAAAACTAAATAGGGCACAAATCATAAAAAATAAATATAAACAGTAGAGATCGTTGATAGTGTGTGTGTGTGTGTGTGTGTGTGCGTGTGTGGGCTGCAAGAGATGCAACAGGTTGTGACCTAGTGTCTGTCTGCTATAAAAGATGCCAAGATGCAACTCAGTCAAACAGAAGATCAAAGACAACAATGACAAACAGACCTATAAGCACCTGTCCTACATGGCTAGAGCTACTGTTCCTTCTGCTGACTGCAGGTGAGTAAATCCCAAAGAAATGTTTCTCGCAGCTTATTCTACTAAACTCCCGTCTCGCAGCACTCCTCACTGTAGAAGCAACGCCCACAGTTCCACCGGATGAATTGATGGTTGAGGCTCGTGCTCAGAACCCAAGTGTGGACGTGGAGGAGGATTTAGATGGTCGTAGTGCCTATGTGAACAATCAATATGTGCCCAATGAAGCTGACGAGGAGCAGAATGCACCACTCTATGAGATACTACAAAAGCAAATGGAGCAGGTGCTAGCCTCCACAGGACCAGATGTGCCCATCTATGAGGATGACAAGACAAAGCGACAGCGCCTCCAGCAGCCGCCCAATAGACCTATGTTTACCAATAATAACGATGCTGAAACAGACGATGACTACGTGGATGAATCCGAGCCGGAGTCTTTGGTCTCAGAGACGGATACAGGCTATACGGATGTGGAAAAACCCGATGCAGCTGCTGTCGACGAACCGTTGCCAGATGCTGCAGCTGGCTATCAGCAAAACCACTTTAGCACGACTCCAACTCCAACGAGCACCACACGTAGCACTCGCCCGCAACGCAAACGCACCACAACAACCACAACCGTGCCACGAACGACACGTGGCAAAGGCACCACCCAAGCCAAAGTGGGCAGCAGCAGCAACTCAACTCCAACGAATCGCACAGAACTCACAGGGAGTCCAGCAACAACAGCAGGCAACGTCACTAGCAACAAGTTGCGACCACAACACAAGCCAACACTCAATCTGAATCCCAGCTCCAATGCGCCGCTCACTTTCAGCAACAGCTTGCCACACGATCCACAGGTCTATCAGCACAAGCGGCGCATCATATTCAAGACCATATCCACGGGTTCCCAGTTCGTGAATTCACCCATAGGCGATCTAATGATCAAGTTCTCCATAGGCTATGCCAAGCCAAATCAGGCTGGCAGTGCAGCCACGCACGAGGCTTTGCGCGCCTTCTCCAACAATCTGTTGCGCAACATCGAGCTACAGAAGGCGAAGAAAGTGAAGCAGCAAAAGGAATAAAAACTATAAACATAACAATGACATAAATATAATGAATCTATTAAAATAGAGAGACATATTTCAAACAGTCGTTAACAAAGTTGTTTAAGTATATTAAGTAATGAGTTAGCCCTTTGCCTGAATGTACATTTCGTTGCGGTAGATATCGGCATATATGTATATATTAAGGTAAGTATAAAAGAAGGAATCAAAGCAAAACTTAAACCGTAACCGCACCTTTAAAACCGTTTCATTTTCTAAAACCAAAATCGTAATCAAAACCGATATTTTAATCTATCGAAGATCGATACCGAAACGAAATTTTTGTTCGGTTTCATTCGCCCTGGTAGAAAAGCTTGCATTTACTACTTAAAAACAAAAGTTTAACATATTGCTGTGAATTTGTTAAATAGCTATACATATACTTAAACAATCGGCATATACATAAAGTTTGTCCAAACTAGTAAGTGATGGATTAGATTTACACAAAAGTGTTATTGCTTTTACAAGGTTTTCGATGAGTTTACTTATTTAGATCAGTGCTATTAGCAACATTTGATGACATTATACCATTAAAAATAATAATATAATGTCTTGTTTGTTCGAGTCTATCGTTTGCATTACATACATAAAAGTCAATTTGTTTGATTCGTTCGATTCATTCGCTTTGAGCTCGGAGGCAATCCATACACACTTTTATGCATTTATAGGAAACATTGAAGTTAGAGCGAGAGGACATTGGCAGCCGTGCTGCATGTTCTCAACGCACTGGCCAGAATTTGAGTGCCACCAGTGGCATGGTTACGCCCATGACAATGCTGGATATTAGATTCACACTGTGATTGTCCAGTATGCGCAGACCGCTGACGTGGCGAACTCCTTTGCCGGGGCTATCCACAATCTTGCCCTGTTCATTAATGCCTGAGTATTGCAAGATACCGCCGAGCACTGAATCCAGCAGAGAGCCAAAGAGTCCAGCCAGGCCGCCAATCACTATGATGGGCCATTGTGGTGGACTGACGAGCAGCATCTTGGCGTCCACAGTGTAGCGCAGGGTCACATAGTAACCAAAGCCAACCAGCAGACCGCCCAGGAGGCTTACGGCAATCCCTATGGAAGAAACGCCGCCATTTGTGCCACGTGGCACACGACGCCAACTGATTATAGATACCGGATCCTTTGTGGATAACACGCTCCCCAGCTCACTGCTCCAGGTGTCGCCGTTGCAGCAGGCAAAGGCGCTCATTACCGCAATGCCCAACCAGCTGGAGCGATACTCCGTTGCAAAGTTAATGGCACGCTCACCGCTGCCGCAGTCTATCAGGTAGAGCAATGCCAATTGTGTGGCCATGCCACCATTGCACATCACCTGCACCCAATTCCGTTCGCCCTCGCCCTCCTTGAAGTCATGCTCAAATTTCCGTTTCAGCTGCGCCCGAAACTTGGTTGCACGCGACGAGCTAAAGAAGAAGACCACAAGGCTGCCAAAGAAGGGATGACTTGCAATGGACAGTGTAAAGGCCACAAACACGCCCAAGGCGGCACCAGATTTGCTCACCGAATGGCGACGCAGCGCCACTGTCATCAGTGTCAGCGGCGCCAAGGTGGAGAACAGCCAACGTGTCGGTGGTATCACAGTGGGCTCTGTGAAAGTTGCATGGTTACAAAGTGAAACTATTTAGGCCATATATAGACTACTATAATACCCACCTTCAAAGTCGTATGACCAGAATTTCGAAAATGCCACATTGCCCAGCCACATGAACAATGATATGGGTATGGATAGGCCACAGAATAATATGGGCATCCAGTCACCGTTGGCCATTTCTGATGCTTTTATAGTTAATATTTCCAAAAACTTATACGAATTGTCATTTAAAAATGTAAACAAAATATGTAATGTGTGGCCAACTTGCAAATTACATGTAACTAACACACTGAAATACCAAAAAATAATACCAAATTCCAATTATATATTTAACAGCTGTTCGGTGTTTGCTTGTGCAGGCACAGGGTGACCCAAGCGCTCAATGAAAATTCAAATTTGAGCGCCAAATCAAAGTGAATTCTTTTACGACGCTTTCATTTAAACAATTACAGCACTTGAACGAATTATAATTAATTAGAGCGCTGTTTTGCAAGAATTTTTACGTGTTTAATCTATAATTTTATAAAAAATTTATACATATAAATTTAAGCCAAGTTTTATTTTGGAAACATTAGAGATCGATTAAAGCCAATCTTAGACATTTTTTTATATGTTAAATATATTATGAAATATTTGGTTTGTTTTACGCTGAGCACAATTGATTAGGCCCATATCAGAAAGGTCATACTGTTAATAAATATGCGTCCGTTTGAACTAAAAAAAAAAAAACTATAATAATTTAAAATTTACAATTTTTCATTTACAGATGCTCCATATAGATTTTTTGGGTGCATGCAAATTTATTTCAACAAGCCCCAAGCAATTTGTTATTAATGAAAAACTTTGCCTCTTGCCTGATCTAATCAAATTGGGTTGGTTTGGCTTTTGCTGAGCGTGCGCCTCTCTTCTTAATTAAAAAAAATTATTGCTAGCCTTGAAACAAAACACAGCTCAAGCCTTTACACAAAAAAAAAACCAAAAATAATAAAAAATAAATATAATAATAAAAAATAAAAACTATATACACATTTTTTTTAATACTTTAGCAAAATTTTGAGGAGCGATAAGACATGAGGAATATGTTTTATTTAAAATGATTTTAATTAGTATTAAATACAAGTAGCAGTTGCTATAAATAGATATGACGATTCTTGGATGAATTCGATGGCTTAAAGGTTATCAAAGGCAAATTACTTCCGCTTGAAATGGACTAACCAAAACATTGCCCCAAAGACTAAAACTGGCAAATGTTGAAAGATCAATTGCAAAACAAACAAGCCCGTACACCCCCACACACTGGTAAACCCGCACACCCCACACACACCCGTATACCCGTACACCCGTGCACTCGCACACCCGCACACCCGCTCACACACTCATAGACAGCTGAGGCAATCTATCTGCATGAATATTTAATGAGCCGGCCGCAGGGACACACTTGAAAATTGAAGAGTTTCAATGAAGTGTGGGTCTATATCTATATCTATTTCTATATAGTGATACAACAATTGCGTATCTTTATATGCTAATAAATGGCACCACATTTCCCTAAAATAGGTCAAAAGTCTCCCCCATCTGCGTGTGTGTGTGTGTGTGTGTGTGTGCGAGGAGGGGACGATGTTGCAACGCCAACTGCGTGCAGCAGACGCTGAACCAGACACAGAGACAGATGGAGATACCCCCATGCCCATGGCTAGGCCCAGGCCCAGGCCCAAGCTCAAGCCCATGTCCCAAGCCAAGTGATCGATTGACACGATCAAAGTGTTGATATTTAATGGAATAGACATAGAAATAGCATTACACACACATGCACATAGTCTCTCTCTCTCACACACACACACACACACACATACATACAAATAGACATCGATTCGTATACTATATATGCTCGGTTGGGGCGACGCTCCACTGAGCTGAGCCGTAAGTGGTTCGCCTCTCCATGAAGATCTATACATTTATGTGTAAGTGTGTATGTATGTGTGAGTGAGTGTTGTGTGTGTGTGTGTGTGTGTATGTGTACATCTGTGAATATGGTATACGAGTTCCCGCGATAAGACAACGACAAGCCGTATATGTGTATATGTGTTTGTGAGTGTGTTGCGTGTGCTGTGAATCCTACATAAATATTCATGCTGTTCACAAAAATGCAAATGTATTGAAATTGGCTCTGGTTTCAATGAATTTAGCTATAGATCGAGAACTTTACGTTTCCATGCTCTGCCAACGTTACGTTATTCGCAATCCAGCAGTTGTCGCGTTCGGCTGCAGATCGGAACTTTTCCCCATTGGATCCTATATATATATATATACGCATATATATATATATAGACGCAAGGCGATAAAGTATGTGAACTATCTATATAATTGAAGAAAAAAGGATAAATGAAAATATCATATACAATATAAATTTCCAAAAATAAAAAAATATAAATATATATATATTTGTATTAAAGATCAAATCACTGATTTTAATCTGTGCATAAATCTGTGTCAAGTATTAAGTGCTCAAGTGTTAAAATGTTATGAACGACTATTAAATACACTTGTATTTTAATACAATCTAACAAGGACATCAAAAGGACGCGTACATTTGAATATTTATATATATAAATATTATAATGAATTCAAAGGATTATTTATAACAAAAGTCAGCAGATTGTAAAAGTGGAAGTGAATGTGTATAATATTATGAAAACAAAAAAAGAATGCATAATGTAGATCTAAGGATCGTTAAAGAAATATTTTCAAATTATATATATTATTGATTGATATAAATTATAAATATTATTGATTGTATCTTAAAATCTTACAAAAAATAATATAGAGGCCTGTGAAAATTCCTGCTAAATAAACACAGCCGATAATATATTTTGGAATACTGTTATTAAAACTATGAATTTGAACTTGGTATTACGTCATGTATTGAGCTGAAATAGTCTCTGTTACTAGTTCCTTTTATTATCATTTCTATAATATTATTTTTTGGCATTTCTGTGCTCATTTTTAAAATACAAATGACTTTTGGTGATAACCCCTTGTGGCAAGACTTCCAAGAAGACTACACTCAATATGAATATAATTTAAACGCACATACAATTATGATCATATATTAATACATATTACTAATTATATAATCAAGTGCGAATAGATGCTGATAATGGGAATTGTACAATTTCTGTATTTCATTTCACAGCACAAAATATCGAGCACGCGTTTCCAATTGGATTCGGAATTGGATTATTTGAAATGTTGCCCTTTCGTTGGGGCCTGATATTAGCCGTTGTGCTATTCGTAGCTTACACACATGGAGCGGCCATAGTAAGTGTCCAAAATTGATAATGAAACTGAATGAATGATGATTGAGTATGTATGTATGTATGTGTGTGTGTGCTCCATACTTTATTAATTGTGCGGAAAAGGAGACTAAGTTCAATGCACATGAACTCAGCCCTAATAGCTGCAGATAAGATTATTCATTCATCGCTTAGAATTTTGTGTCCAAGGTCAGTTTTGGATTGAATATGAAATATAAAAAAAATTGGGGCATTTGGCTGATTGAGATTAAGCTGACATTAGCATTGAACTGAAGTCGTATGCCTATCATTCTCTATCTCTAGGAACAGTCATCTGTTGATGATGATGTAGAGCTCAATCCGCTCACTGAACTGGAACGCACTAAAAGAAGCGGCAGAGGCTAGTAAGTGCACAGATATCTGAAGACATATGTATATGTATTGATGATATATTTAATAATTTTTCCAATTCATGTAATTGTAGTGTCCGCGGACAAACACAGTCTCAGTACTTAAATTTCGGAAAACCCGAGCAGGATGGCAAAGCAGAAGCGGAAGCCAATGAGAGCGGTTCACGTTCTACCGTTTGTAAGTCGTACGAAGTTTGTTATTTATTAACGGAATTGGTTAACTAACCGAGCTGTTGTTACAGCTGGTAGCCATGGCATGGGTCAAGCACAGAGTCAATTCTCGTCTGGAGATTGCAGTGAATGTTCGACATATCCAGGTACTGGGGGCTCTAGCCTGTATCCAGGTGGCGCTGGCTTAGACGGCAGACCTGATGCTATAATCAGCCTACCTGGTGGCATCGGAGGGCGTCCGGGTGCCAGTGCTGGTGCTGGTGGTTTGCCAGGCCAGGTAGGCACTGGATTACAACCAGGGCAATTAGGATATGGATCACAGCCAGGTGTTGGCGGTCAGCCGGGTATTGGTGGACAGCCTGGCCTGGGAGGGCAACCTGGTACTGGAGGCGTAATACCCGGACATGAAACACAACCAGGCTTAGGTGGACAACCTGGTGGGGGCCAACCTGGATATGGAACACAGCCAGGTGTTGGTGGGCAACCAGGCGCCGGTCAACCGGGTTATGGGGCACAACCAGGAGCTGGTGGACAACCTGGTGCCGGTCAACCGGGTTATGGCACACAGCCAGGTGCTGGTGGACATCCTGGTGCCGGTCAACCCGGTTATGGAACACAGCAAGGAGCTGGCGGACAACCTGGTGGGGGCCAACCTGGATATGGAACACAGCCAGGTGTTGGTGGACAACCTGGCGGCGGTCAAATGGGTTATGGGACACAACCAGGAGCTGGAGGACAACCTGGTGCCGGTCAACAGGGTTATGGGACACAACCAAGACCTGGTGGACAACCTGGTGCCGGTCAACCGGGTTATGGCACACAGCAAGGAGGTGGCGGACAACCTGGTGGGGGCCAACCTGGTTATGGAACACAGCCAGGTGTTGGTGGACAACCTGGCGCAAGTCAACTGGGTTATGGGACACAACCAGGAGCTGGTGGACAACCTGGTGCGGGTCAACCCGGTTATGAAACACAGCCAGGTGCTGGTGGACATCCTGGTGCCGGTCAACCCGGTTATGGAATACAGCCAGGAGTTGGTGGGCAACCAGGCGCCGGTCAACCGGGTTATGGGACACAACCAGGAGGTGGTGGACAACCTGGTGCCGGTCAACAGGCTTATGGGACACAACCAGGAACTGGTGGACATCCTGGTGCCGGTCAACCCGGTTATGGAACACAGCCAGGTGTTGGTGGGCAACCAGGCGCCGGTCAACCTGGATATGGAACACAGCCAGGAGCTGGTGGACTACTAGGTGGAGGTCATCCTGGATACGGAACGCAACCTGGAGTTGGTGGACAGACTGGTTATGGTACTCAACCTGGAGTAGGCGGACAAACTGGTGGTGGATATGGAACACAACCTGGAGTAGGCGGTCAGCCTGGTGGACAGCCTGGAATTGGTGGACAGCCGGGTTATGGTACTCAACCTGGAATAGGTGGACAAGCTGGTGGTGGATATGGAACACAGCCTGGTGTTGGTGGACAGCCCGGTTATGGTACTCAACCTGGAGTAGGAGGACAACTTGGTGGAGGTATTGGTCAACCTGGATATGGAACACAACCCGGAGTTGGTGGACAGCCTGGAATTAGTGGACAGCCGGGTTATGGTACTCAACCTGGAATAGGTGGACAAGCTGGTGGTGGATATGGAACACAGCCTGGTGTT